>JAOBYK010639332.1:0-10815 GCA_025434845.1 Phenganax subtilis | reverse complement strand
ACGATGGGCTAGTCGCTCGATTGCCAAGGCAATAAGCTACTTGGCAGCTATGAAACAACCTTGCAAGGCTTTTCATTTGCACTGTCCTTGGATCCCTAGTTTACATAACCCACCATGTCAACTTTCCCTGTGGGAGGAAAAACGAGGAGTACTCGGAGAAAATCCACGACTTTCGGCAGAGCGTTGACTTAAGTCTTTTCACATGAAGACTGGGTTTGAGTAACATCGAGATAGTTCCTCACTGAGAATCCAATCTGTGATCTTGGAAGTAAAAAGCAAGTGGGTAGCCACTTCACCATCGAAGAACCTGCAAATCCGCTTTTTGCACAGGACAAATCCACGCGTCGAAACCTGCCTGTTACATTGAGCTAATCCACTCGTGGCATGCTAATTTTTAAAACTATGTTTTACACATCACGAAGAGCTGTGTAGGTTTCCGTCCGGTTACCGAACACATTTTCTCCTGTGTATAATGCTCAGCAATTTAAAACTAAAAATATGTGCAACTTCGTGTACTTTTCAAGTTACATTACACTTCTATTCCTGGTTCTTTGACGTTTACCAAACTTCCTGACCATCTCCTTCAATTGACTATGATTCACTGTAAATCAGAGTTATATTCCTCAGGCTCTTTGAAGTTTATCAAGCTTCCAGACTTGTTCCAATCCAATGGCTATGATTCAAATTAAATCACAGTTATGTGTAGAGTGGATAGATAGATTGTGTAGTTAGTCATGCAATCACATCGTTGCCAGAGGCTGAATTACGTGAACTTTACAAATACTCCTGGTCTCTTAATGATTCAATTTAAATCACAGTTACAATCCTGGTTCGTTGAAGTTTACCAAGTTTCACAGACTATCCCTGTCCCTTGACTACCTTTCCAGGTAAATGACTGTTACATGCCTGGAAAATTGAAGGTCACTGAGCTTCCAGATTTTCTCCTTCCATTGACTAAGGTTCAGGTTGAATCACAATTATATTATTCGTGGTTCTTTGAAGTTTACAAAGCATGTAAACGACCTCCTTCGATTGACTATGTTTCAAGTCAAATTACAGTTAACATTTATTGTCTTTTTCAATTTGTGAAGCTTTCCGAAGCTCCTCTTTCTTTCGCGGGCAGTTTTCGATGCGATTTTTCTCGTGCTGAACGATGTGAAAGAGTGGATAACTGGCCAGTGTACTTGGTCTAACAATTTTATAATCCACTCGCCAGTCAACGTACTCGATCACATACGCTAAGAGGAGAAAAATCGCAGCAAAAATCACCCGTGTAAATTAAATCGCTCGATACAATTTCTCTTCGAATGTTTTTTTGTAAACATATTCAAGGCTACGTTGAACGACCCTCTTACTTTTTTTTGTTTGTTTTTTTTTTATCAATACTGAGTAAAGTGAGCACTCTTTTAATTTAATTACGTATAATATTAGCTTAATTTATTTTTGTAAAATACGCAATTCAGCCAAGCGGCTGCGAGGTATTTTAAATTTAACTATCTATCATCTATCTTAAAGGCATTCTTCCTAGTTCCGCTTACACGGCCAAATTTCTCGATCTTGAGTGGACTTTTAAGGCTTGATTGGAGAACTTGGAGTGCAGTTTCTTGATATTATTTGCAACCTTAAAAACCTTGCTCTTAAATTTGTCGTACGAATCTGTATTACCTTTCAAATATGGGCTAGCTTCTCAGAAACGAGGACGTTTTTCTTGCACAAACCCAATGTGCTCGTTGGTATGAGAGTACTTTTGAACATTTTTTCAGACAAGTGAACAGGTACAAAAGAAAAATTACCTCAAATTTGTCAGAGACTAACCGCCAAGTACGACACGTGTTTAGTTGTACATGCGTGGTCGAGAAGTACTAGACAAATTTTCAGAAGACCGTATCGCAATATTCAGTTTTTTTGCGCTGTTTTGCTTACTTTCTTATGGAATAGTTTAGGATGGGAAATCTTGACAAAAAATATGGCAAATAAGCACTACGCTGCTTTGACTTTTATTATATAACTTATTGAAAAACTTGCTCGTCTGAGGTTCGTCGGTGGATGAAAGCGGTTCAAGGATCCTGATTTAGTTCCAAACGTATTGTATATCCCTTCTCTGGTAATAATGACGGGAGCATTTGCGGTCATTTTAAATAAATTGCAATTAAGCAATTAGGAAACAATGGGTTGGTTGATCTAAGACTTTGGGCAGTCAGGTGCGGTCAGGCTAGTGCGACAGGTCTGTATTAGGTGGAATGCAAAGGTGGTATAGTATTAGTTCCTTTCATATTCTATGTTAATGGTAAGGCTTCTTGTTTTGCTGACTGTTAGTCCTCCAGTGGTGTAAAATCTGCTTACAGGTGCGAAAGTCCCATTGGCTGGAGAAATTGCTGCATTTGAAAGAACAAGTGGTGTAGCTAGCTATGGCAACTGGTCAGGCAACGTTGTATGCTCATAAAGCTGTCTTAAATGAGTTGATACAATACGTTTTAACTACAAAGTAAATAAGTGCAGAAAGCCTAGGGGGGAGCCCATGAGTTACAGGAATGTTGCATTGCGTGTGCGAAGCAGTGCGAAGTCACTGAGCTTGCACAGCATAGCAGGCAGCTCAGCCTCTGCTTGCTCATCATATCCTCAAATCGTTCTCTCCTTTTGTCTATAGGTTTGAAGTAGTGTTTGCTTTCCACCAAATAACTTCGGTAATAGGAGCAATCGAGTGGTTACTGGCCAGGTTGTTCAAGGTGAAAAATTAGCCTGAAGTACAATGTATGAATTATTTAAATTCTTCAACACTCAGCTTAGAACAGGTGTTTCAAAGTTCTATAACTAATAGCCTGGACCACATGACGGACAGAAATGGTCACGTGATTCTATTGCGAGAAAATCCAAAAAGTATTACATATTGCGAGATGACTTTGATTTTAGAACAGCACGGTTATAGTCTTCGCCGTCTTTGCTATATTTTTGCTCCGTTTTGATGTATTGACGTGGGACCGGTGAATCACGCCGTAATTGCACGCACTTTTTGCGCTGAACATAGGGGACATGTAACGTATTCCATTGTAGTTATATTCGTCGAGAGATATTAATGGCTTCAGTTCGTCAAAAGCGAGGCGAAAGCTCAATGCGTCACGTGTGTTACTGGAAATTCGACCATATGAAGACGAGTCCTTTCAATTAGTTGTTTTCACCATGTTTTTACATTTTTTCCTGCAGAAGTGTTACATCATGATAAGACTTTAACACCATGCCAAAAACTGTGCTAAAATTTCTAAGTTTATGCTGAAATTATGCTAAATTTCAATGTTGCAAGCTTTCGTCCGCGCTTATTCTGCCAAGCTCACATTATCCTAAACTGGCATGTTGATATTAAAACTGGTCATACTGGTTTCGAAGTCGCTATGATTACCAGCGTGATTCTATTCCCAGAAGTTTAATTCCAAGAAGTGCAATGCGGAATGTGGAAGACACTGACTTGGATTTTTGAAAAAGCAGTCGTGTTTGCTGTACTTTATTCTACAAATGTTTTTGATGTTTTGATTGTTTGATATAGAACGGGTGAGTCACACCCTTATGGTGGGCACTTTTTATTCTTGACAGTTCTTGGCTAATATTATTGTTCTATCGTAGCTATGCACATCTAGAAGTACAATCAGTTTCAAAAGTATATGGGACACCTACAGTTTGCCACGATAAACACATGCTATGTTGGATGTTAGAGCCATTTTCCCATTCCACCCCCGCTTCCCCATTCATTGTTGTGTCAAAACATGAATAACACCATGCACATGCAATGTAGAGCAAAACGAATGCCCAACATTGATGAGGGGGAGAGAGAGTTGTAAGAATACTAAGCGTTTGAGACATCTGTCCCAGGACTTTTGAAACTGATTCTACATACTTATGTCTTCAGTCAACTGAATCAAGATTACTACGTACTGAAAAGTGAGCCAGAAGCGCAGAGCCTGCTGCTGCAAATTCAACTAGTTCAAGACGAGTTCAGAGCTCAATATGTGCAACAATATGAAGCAAAGCGATTTTCAGCAAAAATTGCGAATATAGAAGAAACGCGGCGGCACTGTAAAAGGTTGAATTCGATGCTGTGGCGATGCGAATCTGGTACTGTTAAAAATTCTGGCCCCTGTATCATCTCTGAGTGTCGATTGACTTTAACAAACTGATGCCACTTTTTCACCGTACATTGGGCTGCTCTTGTTTATGTACCTGAGAGAGGAATTTCTTTAGGAAGCATTTGTAAAGTGAAAGAAAGGAAAATGTCGTATCGGAGCTAGAAAGTCGGAAGTTAGTTTCTCTTTCAGTTTCAGTTTTCACCATTTCTCGATATTGTTGAATTTCGAGAGTGGGGCCCACCGCTTAAAGCTTCCTACCAATAAGATAATATAATAGAGGAGGTGCGCTTGCTGTACTTATGAACAATTAATAATGTACCCGTAGTAAATTTATACACAAATAAGACACGTAGGTAGATATAGCTCATATTTTATAATTGGTTTTTGGGTTCTGGGTCTTCGAGCAAATCTATTACTGTGGCGACAGTTTAAAATGTCTTTTGATGCGTTTGATCTCTTGTGATTTGTGTGAAATGTTGTATTTGAATTGAACGAATAGTAACTAAGGTTCTACTTAAACCAACGTTTTCCGTCATACTTTGCATTGCCCGACATAGCGTCTTATATTGCTTAAAAATTGTTTACTTAAGACTGTCATATGGAGTTTGCGATCGCGTATTTCGTTGCATTGGTTTCGTACGAATTCCATAACATATCTTCTATTCTGTTGCGTTTGAACGTGTTTCCAACGTCTCGATTTTATTCACACGTAAGCTTTGTACCTGACTGTCACTTTTGCAAAGCCTGTGAATACAGAGCTTACAGGCATCACAAGATGGAATTTTGTGATTAAATATCCTGAATGGAAGTTTTTGAAATGCCTGGGGGCATTCTACTGAGAAAATATTCTCTGTTTTTTTCAGCTGGGTAGCACTCTCTAGCTAGAAAATATCAATCTTATGGGAAACGTTTCTCTGTATTTCTGTAGTAAAGTTTCTGCTGTTATGCCAAACTCGTTTCTTATATTCAAAACTAGTTACAGAACCTGAAATGGGAAGGTTTCTATATTTTGACGGCAAAAATCTGACGATGAAATGTTTTATTGAACATTCGTTGTATTTTGAATTGTCATTGTTACCCCAAATTAGGTTACCAGGTTACCATAAATTAGAGAATCTAATGCGTGATAACTGAGTTTTTGATTCCACTCTGCTTAGCCGCAGATGAGTTTACTTATCATAGGGAAACGTTCGCCGAATAAACTATGTGACACTAGTTGTTTAAATTCTTCCTTTCCTACAGTTACAAAAATGGCCGAATCACTTCGATGTAGAATCAATGAACATTTGACATGCTGTGTTTGTTTGGAGCTGTTTAAGGATCCGAAAGTGTTACCTTGTCTTCATTCATTTTGTCATGACTGCCTTGTGAATCTGCTTAAAAAAACAAGTTCAAATAGTGTCAACTGTCCGGAATGTCTTAGGGCAGTGCAGGTTGGTATTTTAGTTCTTGTTATCTTGTGAAAACCGAAAGTAGGCAGTCTTGGATACATGTGCCTGGGTAAAAGATTGAGAAACATTGTGCATTTTCTACAAGTATATCCCACTTTTTTAAAGACCAAATCGTTTTTCATATCGTAGTTTGAGACAATTAAATCCTTTCACAAATAGCATAAACAGAAATCTTTTTTCACCAATTTCATAAAATAATAGAATATTATGCATAGTAAAATCAATACATTTTGTTCACAGTTACAAATATGTCAGTCTGAAGAAATAGCCAAATTTTTAGCCACAATTGAGTAAAAAGCGTTACACCGGCTCTGTTGTTGGTATTGTATGGATATGCGGTACGAGGAACTGAAATTTTAATTGCATATCATTCATAAAATAGTCATGAAATCTGAGTTGAAAACCCAGTCATATTGAGAAATCAGTTTCATAGCTTGCTGAACAATTGTACTATGACACTAAACAGGGAAAATATGCCAGAGTTTGCATCAGACCTCACAAATATACTCAAAAATAAGCGGCTAACAAATGAGATGTTTAAAATACGCCATATAGTTTCTGTGTGATTTGTGGAACATTTGAAATGAGCAAAGTCAGGATTTGTTGAAAGTTGCATGGATACTTTTTCCGCGTGTCTGCTAAACTATTATTGCATCAATAATTGCAATTACTGCCCTATTATGCTTACATTTGACAGGGACTTTAGGCGTTCGGGACAATATACAATAACAAAATATGCAAAATTTGCAAACTCAACAATGCTGTAGTTTCATATTTTAGGAATTTTTATTGTTGTTTTTTTTAATTTCATTGCTTTAAATCTTACTAACAGATTAGCGAAAACAACGTTTCCAATTTGCCGTCAAATTTCTTTGTCAACAATCTCCTGGCAACCATGACTTTGACTGATGATAAGCCTACCGCGAAGAAAATAGTTTGTGATAACTGTGACAATGTGGATGAGGCTGAAAGCAGATGCAATGAATGCGGAATGTTTCTTTGTCAGTTTTGTACTGAGTCCCATAAACGTTCTCGACCAACAAAACTGCACGAGTTGCTGACTATGGAGCAGTTGAAGTCGAATCCTGGTTTACTTAACGCTGGTGAGAAAATGAAATGTCCCAAGCACAAAGATGAAATCATCAAACTGTTTTGCAGTACCTGTCGAATAACCATTTGTAGAGATTGCACCATCGTTGATCATCGGGGCCATATGTACGGTTTTGTTGAAGATGTTGTTGATGAGGAAAGGCAACGTATCCAGGAAAATCTTGACGAAGTGAAACAACGGAAAGGCAGAGTGGTGGAAGGAATTGAAAACTTAAAGAAATTTAATGAAAGTTTGGAGGCGAAAAAGGGATCAACAATCTCTAAAATCAACAAACATTTTGAAGAATTCTCAAAAGTCGTGGAGTTTCGGAGAAAAGAGTTGGTGGATAAAGCGACAGCGCTGACCGATGAAACGCAAGAGCAAATTCACGGGCAGTTAGAGGTTTTGGAGGTGGCTTTTGCTAGTTGTCAAAGCAGCATCGAGTTCACTGAACAAGCGTTTGAGAATGGTAACAATGTCCAAGTACTGAGCATAGAGAAATATATTTTGCAGTCTCTAGAGCCGCTCAAAAGAGTTAAAGATCAGACAGAGCCTAGTGTTTCAGAGTTTATAAAATTTGTGATCTCTTCCTCCTTAGAAGAAATAGGAAAGATGATGATGAGCAAGTACGAAGTGGAGGTTTCTCGAGTAAGTCCTCTAAATTGCCAAGCGTCTTTTAATGAAATTGAAGAATCGTTTACAATAGATAAACAGTATTCAATAACATTGATCTGTAAGGATAAGAACAATCAACGACTGAGAAACGGCGGTGACGTTATCGAACCAAGTCTTACAGGAGTGGAAGTTTGGGATGTTGATGTTGCTGATAATGAAGATGGATCGTACCTTATTAGTTTTTGTCTTCGTCAAGGTGGATTGATGACGTTTGAGTTATGTATCAATGGCACACCTGCTCCGAATTGCTCATTGATGAAGCCAGTTCAGTGGGTTATAAGTGATGCTGTAGGTGACGGTGTCATCACGAATAATGGTTTTGAAATGACAGGCGTGGATAATGAAGGTGAATACAGTTGTAGAGTTGGTGCTTGTTTCTTTGAGTCGGGAGTACACACGTGGAGAGTTTACGTGCGTCCTACAGTTGCTTTCTGCCGTTATGCTGATGAAGATGATTATTTCAACAGTCACGTCGAAATTGGCATCATCGACTACGATGACGTTAATGCCAATATTGCCACCAGCCAAAAGAAGACGGTTTATTCGATGGGGCTGATTCGGGCCTCCGAGAACTGGTTATTGTTAACGATTTCTTTGGACATGACAGAAAGAATCCTAACTGTCACTAAAGATAGTTCTCTCGCCTCGAGAAACTATCAGTTCACTGCAAAGCGTGTTTCACCTTTCTTTGCTTGTGGTTCTGATGTAACTTTGAATTTAATAAATGAACTATAGTCTGCTGAGAAGAGCGAAAGCACTACCATGCCCGCCGGCAGATTCCACATGATTGTTCAAAAGCTGAAGTAATGCGTATGTGCCCATTAGTTTTAGCCAAGATTGTAGATTCTGTGCTTTTAGAGCCAATATAAAATATAGGTATGTAATATGTACATGGGCGTACCGGGCGGAGCTGGCAGGGGGGAAGGCGGGGCGAGTGGGGCGGCAGCCCCCCTAAAGCATTGGGCAAACAGACCAGTCGGGCATTATTTTCTTCAAAGTCGCGCATTATTATTTGACTATCTTATGTATCACTTGTGTATGTAGACATATCAATTAATCGGAACGTAACCACAGATCCGAGACTAACAGATATCCGACTTAGGCTTCGAGCATAAATAGAGGCCATCACCCCCGGGAGTCATCTTGATAATGATTCGTTGGAGGGGGACGTAGTGAATGCCTTTATGTACCAGAAAAATATCTATACCTACTTTTTGCGCAAATATATAATAAGGAATACAAGTTTGTTTTTAATGCAAATCGCTTTGGATATATCTGTGAATATGCAAACTGTACGTAAGTTTTGTACAGTGTAACATGCGAAATTCTCAGTTTCTAAGCCTTTGGTATTTTCAGTGTAACTACAAGTCATATTTATATTTTATCGATACTAATGAGATACGTGTGAAATAGGAAGTGGTAAACCTTAAAATTGAAGCAAAGCTTATAGATTTCGAAAGAGCCATAACCACACTATTACAGACATTATTTTTCCGTGAATGCACGACGAAAAATCGTTTGTGAAAAGCAAAATGATACAAACGGGTAAAAAGCGATTTATCGTGGTGACAAACTAATATACAGCTTTCCTGAACGACCATGAAGAGTAGCATTGTTACATAGTTCGGAAAATAGCAGTTTTAGGCCGTGCTCTAATTACAGACTCAGATTGTTTGGGTGATATCCGAGTGTTTGGCCGCCAAGTGTCGTCTGGTATTCTTTTTCTTTAAGAGAACGAGCATTTAACGAAGAGGTGCTCTTTTACACAACCCAGCCTGTCACAGGTAGATTACTTTTTTTGCGCATCTTTTATGTCAATCATTCATGAAGTGTGGCGGAAGCTAAGCTGCTCGCAGGCTCATGGTAACACGTGTGTCAAAAAAAGTTTAAAGTTTATGTTTACGAAGAGTTTAAAATTTTTGTGTACGAAAAATTTCCCCGTTTAATACCCTCAATTCCAAAAAATATGAAACGGAAAACGGAGAAAACCGATTCATTTACAATCGCTAAGGTACGTTAGAAGTTTAATTTCATATTTTTTTCCTTTGTAGCATTGTCAGCTGCCTAAATTTGGAGTTATGACCATGGAGTACTAAAAATAAATATACTGCGTTTGACGTCATTTCGTGGTATGTTGAAAACAAATGTACCACGTTTGACATAATTTTGTGGTATATTGAAACACAATGCAACTCGCCATGACGTTGTGTTGATTTATGCCTTTATGCAGGCTGTGCCAAAAGCTTGTGAACTGACAACTGCAGTTTTAAGAAACGTTCTTTCCTCATCTGATTGGCTTATTCATGCTCTTGAACACTATATTGTGGTCCCACTTTTACCAGCTTGGCATCTTTGCATCTGCAATTACAAGTTTTTAAACTGAGTCCAAAATATTGACAAATAAATAAGACAACTATTGTTGAATTAGGCTTGCGTAAGATGAGAAATTATTTAGGCCTCAGTTTGCATTAGCCCCTGAAGCCGAAGAGTAATTGCCAGGTGTCGTCGCTTTCAGCTCACTTTTCACGGAAGCATTCAGAAATTTGTTGGGAACTTTGCAAGTTTGTGTCCCAACTCAAATGTTCATCATGAAATTCAGAAACAGGTTTGAAACAACGCCTCGGTTTGGTTGTTTACAAAAAGCGACCAATGAGACATGCTCAGAATACAAACCCATGTCTGAATTTCATTATGAACATTTGAACTTGGAAAGGAACTTGCCAAGATCGCAACAAAGCTCTGAATATTTCGGTGAAAAGCAAGCTGAAATAGATGATGATGACTACACAAAACTATAGTATCGCTAATTTCTCTTGTCAACCCATTGACTGACAAAGGGATTAAACTCCTTTCACTTAGTAAGTATAGGAACACTGTTTTTTATTGCAATGTTCTCTTTTAAATTTATTTAGACTGCAAAACATGACGTAACTAAGCCAACATTTCATTACTCAGACAACAGAGAGAGCTTGTATCGACCTCCTTCCTCAGAAGAACTGAATTCAATGAAAGAAGCGGAAAACTTGTTTCAATCTGGCTTGCTTCACATGCAAATCAATGAATTACTCGCAGAAGTTCACCTAGAAAAACAAAAAAAGCTGGAACATACTTTACATCTGCTGAATGAGATGCTCTTATCTTTGCCAGATGGAGAGCGACATGATGTGAGTACGAATATTTGCAGTTTTTTCAATAAATCTCAATAGTAAATGTGAGATGGTTTTGAAAAATGCAAAAATAAATGAAATAACTGACTTAGTCAAGCACTTTTTACAAATCTAGTATAATTAATGGTACTATAAGCATATAGGAACACTGTAATATTTTGATACAGATTAGAGACTAACAGATGTCCGACTTAGTCTTCAACTCAAGCAGGGTTCGAATCAGTGAAGAAAAGTCGACTTGCAATTTTTTTCAAGGAAATTTGGGAAATTTTTAAGGAAGTCTTGATTTGAAAAAGTGGAAACACTGTCTACGAAAA
>JAOBYK010639221.1:0-10816 GCA_025434845.1 Phenganax subtilis | reverse complement strand
GATCTTGAGATTAATACGCCGTCTATTTGATAGAAAGTCTTACAGTCGAATCTCATCGAACTTCTCTCGGTACAGACACTTCTCTCATGTATTATCGATCAAAAAGCGGTACCCAGTTACGGAAACCACTCTCGAAGAAATGGACATTTGTCACAATCCTAGCAGCTCCGTCAATTCGGTTTTCCTATCTGAGAGGTTCTTCCATTCGAATACTCCATTGATATATTTTTATTCGAAAGTTCAAATTTGGGAGATTGGCCCGGTGTCCTAGCAGATTTGGACTCCTCTGACAATGAACCCGCAGTCCAAATCTGCAGGCGAACATAAACCGGGAAGTCTATATCGACTGGCGGCGATGGGCGAATAGGGGTCTTTTTTCGCTAGCGGAGTTAGGTTCCCCTTCCGAACTCAGATCTCTCACCTATTTTATCATTGTATCACAATTCTCTTTTGCAAGCACAACGAAGACAAAAATGGCGACTTGGAAGATTTGATGGTAGCCACTCCATACTTAAACTTAGACCATTGAATCAAACAAGCATATTTCAGTTGTTATTTCGCAGTGATCAATTCAAGAATTTCGTCAAAGTTTGTGATTTACGAGTTAGGAATGAGGTTCTCTCCAAGCATGAATCATAGGACGTCTAATTCTGCTGGAAGGGGGTACATATCAGCTAGCGGATTTATACTGCAGGGGTTCAAATCTACTAGCGAATATAGACATGAGGACACATACATTTTATATCAAAAGAAGTTACCCAAAAATATCGCTGATACTTGAGTTCAGAAATCCGCCCATATCTTCTAAGGCTTGAGGTAAATCCCAGTGGAATAGAGTAACCATGGGCTGGATTCCAGCTTCCAACAGTGCGTCGATCAACTTGTTGTAGTATTCTATACCTCTGGGTTCAATGTAGTCCGTTGTACCATTGGGAAGAATGCGGGTCCAAGAAAGTGAAAATCTGTAGTAATCCACACCTGAAATATGTATATTAACCTGATTTTTCACGGAAACTTTTATAGTGTATTGGATGGTAGCACATGTGATGATTATAAAATTTCTACAAAATTACAGGTGAAGAATATATAGTCAGTTTAGGACACGACGATAATCTATTATGCGTTCATACTTTCTTCAGTTTTTAAATATAACATTGGATAGTGAGACCAGGGCCGTCTTCAGGATATTTTACAGGGGGGTGTCAGGTCTTCTAAGCCGACTGACCTACGGACTTGTTACCGACTAAACTCTGGAAGAAATCTTGTCAAGTTTCTGTTGGATCGGTCTATATAGTAATTAATCTGGAATATTTTACCGACTGCGAGTAATTTTTGGTTTGCCAGTCGTCAAAAATATTTTGTCTACTGACTAAAATAGAAATTATGCCGACTGAACGTCAGAATAAGATTTCTGGGGTGTGTGTGACACCCCCCAACCCCCCCCCCCACCCGTAGCTCCTGGCCTGAGTGAGACAAAAGACGTCGCAATTTCATCAAATTTAATTAGGTGAATTTAGTATAAAAGGCATATATCTCGAGAATTCAAAATCCTACGGTACCTGAAACACGAAGTCGGGTTCAAAATGTTACCCAAACTTGAACTTCGTCTGGACCTTTAGTCCCCACATGAGCTGACACGGATTGCTATGTACACAGCCGCTAAGGCCCAGATACACCGGACGCGATTCGGCAATGCGACGCGTTTTCATATTTTGAAAACGAATAAATCTATCCATGGAAAAAATTTTACGAGACATGCCGACTAAATGAATAAAAATATTATATCGCCTTTGAATATCCGGAAAATCTCAACTAGAACCAAAGTTCTCAGTTGATGAAAGTAGAAAAATCGCGTCGCGTTGCCAAATCACGTCTGGTGTGTCTCGACCTTTACTCCAAACAATCTAACCAGTCGGGAGTGTGGATGTTGAAGGAACCATAGCGTAATGGACTAAGTTTTGATTCAGATAAGAACAAGAATATCTATCCCTAAAGCTAGAAAGAGTGAGACAATTCTAAATGGCAAAGTTTTGTAGCAAAGTGTAGGAATGTGTGGAAAAACATTTTAACAACATTTTGCAAACAAACTTCGCAACTTTACTACTTCAAGACGCTCTTTCCAACTGTGGTGATATTTTGTATAAATTGTTTCCAATTTGAAAAAGGTCCATTCGCACAGGCTCTTTTGCGCATTCTCTGGCCGTTATTGCACACTAATTTTTAAGTTGTTTCCGTTGCTTCAAATTTCCATCTATGACTTCTGGAAATGTATGCCAATGACTAACCGATTACAGTTTGATAGAAATGTGTTGATAGTATTGTACTTTCCCTATTTAGTCGCCAGCCTCTTGTCCCCCTTTTACGAAGTTCCCAATCAGGAACCCAGAAAAATTAATAAGCCCCCATCACCGATATCAGTCTTAAAATAGAATCACAACAAAATACGAGACTATAATGACAAGTTCGTGACATGTAAATTTAATAATTGCATTACCTTGGTATCATCTCAGGCTTTCGTGGATACTATAATGTTGGGTTTGGTTTTAAATTAACCTTTATACATTTTTACATGGACACAAATATCAATGAAGCATGCAGTGACGTTTGAAATGATATTTACATTGCAAGACAGTGATTCCATTGAAATGTACAGATTGATCGCAATGCAACTTTTTATTAGTGATAATCTTCAAACGCAAAAATTCAAGAAAATGCGTAAATGATATCGATTCACGACAACTAGTAGTCAGCGGCATTTTAAGACCCATTGACTTTGAGTGCCTTGGAGTTGTTTTGTTAACTTGATTAACCAAGAAAAACAAAAAACTGTTGGTAGTGTACTATTCGGTAGTAATCATCAAGGCGTAAACCTGGCCAAAATAATCGACTACACACTCCTTTCTTTATTGCCTTTGACGCTCTTAACTATTAAAGGCTCCCCTCCCTAAAACAATGTTGAGTCCATCGAAACATGTCCTGGGACACCACCTACATACTAATCGGTGAGCAAACGCTGAAGGGTTAGATGCTCGTGCATATGATGAGTTAATTAATGTGTTTATGTGTTTATGGCTTATATATAGTTATTTCGCAGCGTATATATTCATATACATTATGTATATGAATATATATTACCTTACACTGTCTATTTTTACAACAATCATATTTACTTCCTAATCTTTCTATCCTAGCCCACCCTGTCAACTTTCCCTGTAGGAGGAAACCCGAGTACCCGGAGAAAACCCATTAACCTACGACTTTCGGCAGAGTAGTTGATAAACTATTTTCACTTGAGAAAGTCAAGTCCGCGCTGAGGATCGAATTGACAACCTCAGTGGTGAAAGGCGCATATCCTAGCGACAGTGCCACCGAAGCCCCTCCCTCATGTGGATGTGATTGATGTTCTGACCAGGATTGCTGATATAGAAATTTATTGTAATTGTTTCTATTTTGAGTGAAGGGTGTGTGACCTCTAATTGCGAATCAGTATCCATGTTCATGCAGAATGGTAGCCGTCTGACTTCATCTGTAATAGAGAGGTCAAGGCACTCCAGTTTCACGCATTGGGTATGGGTAGCGTTATTTTGACGCAACTATTATCAATTATTGCACATGATTGCAGCGTGCAGCACCCCCTGCCATGATTCATGCAACTTGTCTTAGACTGCAGTGAAATAATTTCAGTGTATGAAAATTAAAAAGCATAAATACCCGTATGATATGAACATACCTAATGACTTGAGAGCGTAGACGTCGTCCTCGTATTTGTGGTAACTGTCGCATGCTACATCACCAGTTTCATTTCCATGTACTTTGTTCGGAGTGTGAGAAAATGTGTCCCAAATGCTCACGCCTTTTCCATCAACATTCCAAGCTCCTTCGATCTGGTACGCAGAGCTAGCACAACCCCAAATAAATTTTTTTGGAAACACATCACGAGATAAATCTACAGCCTGACTCAAATAGACGAAACTGAAAAGAAAAATAAGTGCCTTAGTTGACGCCATTGTTTCTTATGATATCAGCACTTCTGCAGTGTATCAGGAAGGCAAATACCGCCCAATTTGCTGGAAGGAATGACAACATATGACAATACATTTGAGTCTAATTAATTAACAGGGTAACGTGAGAACTGAAAGTAAACAAACGATGAAAATGTACAAGATGAAACGAAACGAGGCCAGTTTACACGGGCGATTTTTAATAGTAATAATAATAATATATAATAAATACTTTATTTAAACTGGTAAAATCGATCCGCTAATTAATATTGGCTGTTATAAACCGATGACCAGCGATGCAAGCAAGTCATCGCTGGTCAGCGATTGCAATCGCAATCGCTTTTGCTGCGATTTTTCTCCTTTCAGTGTATGTGATCTAGTAGGTTGACTGGCGAGTGCATTAGCAAATTGTTGGACCAAGTGTACTTGCCAGTTATCCACTCTATCACATCGTTCAACACGAGAAAAGTCGCATCGAAAATTGCCTGTGTGAACTGGCCTTTACGCGGATGAGTTGATAGATTGTGCGGGTAGAGAACGTAAGACTCCTAAAACAAAAAGTTGATAGAGACCTAGATCAAACGTCGCTCTTCTTATATGCCCATGCAGTGGTGATATTTCTCCAAACGCAAAATGATCGATATATTTTTTGACAAACCTTTTGTTTGATCACGTATGTTAGTCAGTTGTCCAATGCATGCATCTGTTAGTATTAGCATAATAACGATTAAGATCACCAGTTGCATGTAAAAGGGACTGAACCTCAAGTGAATGAGTCTTAACAAAGTACGAGTGTGAGATGAGCCTTATTCGAAATTTACTTTCTCGTTCATTGTTTATCCGTTAGTCCGCACCCGCATATTCCAGATGAGAGCACGCGCAACACCCACCAAGGAAAACTAAATGCTTGGCTGGGTATTGATTATTTTTTCTCATAAGAAATAAACAGTACCTGGGCAAAACATTTGAATCATGTTACATGTCGCTGAATTTGCAATTCGCAAGCTCTCTTGGCCACTTATGATAAAGGCGACATGTGAGAATCATGCTTGACAAAACAAACATCTGGTGAAGTTCCAAGTTCTAAACAGTACTCCAACAGCTCGTGGACCATTAAAGTTTAAACATCTTACATTTCACTAAAGATCATAAAGTGGTAGCTGATGAATGTAATAAATATTTTACCTCTATGGGCCAAAGAACGACAAACTCCGTAACAAAACTAGTTACAGAATTTAACTTATTTATGCAAACTTATACTGTCCCTACGGAGGTGTCTGGCTTAGAATGTTGCATTACATGTGTTTAACATATACTGGTTATTTAGTGCGCTTGCATGAAGTCTGCAAGCAGGCAATTGAATTTACGACATTTGGAGTAGTTTCAGAAACAATAAAGACTTGAGTAACATCTGTTTCTCACCCTACGCTAGGCGAACGGTAATACAATATTTATTGCCTGCACGCCAGCGATCAAATGCAGAAATGTTTGAGCACGCACATCTCCTATTAATTATGCCTGTTCTTGATAGTCGCATGTGATTAGCTGCTGAGCATTGCTATTTCTACACCATGATTACTCAAAAGAAGATCAACAAAAGCAACATGGCAATAATAATTGAGCTCTACCGGCTTCCGGTACACCGAACACACGAATATAAGAAGTTTTGTTTTATCAATTTTTGTGGGTAGCCGCGCATGCGCGGCTAACCACTATGCTACAACCCCAAATGTGTAAGTTTCAGGTCCGCAGAATGGAATGCATGGAATGCACGCATTTAGCAACATGATGTCATTCGCGGAACAAACGCCATTCGTAGCATTCGTTAGTCGGTAAACGAAGACTGCAACATAATTCACACAAAAATTACAGACAATGTTGAGCCTGGCCTACTGTTGGAGGGAATTCCGACTATTGCTTGGTAATTCTTTACTTTTGTCGTTAGCATGCTAATGTTGTCGTGCAAATATTTCAATGTCATTGCGCTTGTCACTGACATAAACTCTCGAGCAGCCTTTAATTCGATATTTTACAAGTAACTGAAGTAAATCATGCAACAAAATCTTTGCGTTATCAAAACGTGCCTAAATTTCGCAAGTCACTTTGAGCATTGTCACCACTGTAAAATGTAACAACTTGCATACAGTAACCACGGAGAATTTTATTAGAACAAGGCATTTCATTGCTTAGCAATGCTTCATGGAAATTTTGCTCAATTGACTCGAGTAACACACGAGAACACAAAGCTAGTAACGGTTTTATTATTCAACGATGGCTAACAGATGACCTTATAAATGTAAATGACTATAAATAAATAACAACATGAACGACTATATAAATGCTTTTACAAGCTGGTTTTCCTCTAGCAGATTTATTAGCGCGAAGCGAAATATTCTTTAGTCTCATTGACTCTTGGCTGGAGCTAATGAAGGGCTTTAATCAATTCTTATTAAATTTAACAAAAGAAATGTCACTTCGCGCGCGAATAAATTCGTTAGTAGAAAACCTGGATTATGCACAGATAACAAACGCAACAAAACTATGACGGGTATAGCGCACAATGTCAACGTAAGCAATATGAATCACTTTCAACGATCATACTAGTAAATGTCAATTGTCAGTAGTTAAGCAACGGAGATATCAAGAACCGTTTTTTCCTCGACTGAAATTTTGAACAAGAGCTTCTTTAATAAAAGAAGCGTGTCAGTTATGGTATTAAGAGGAAGGCTGGCGACGTTTGTTTCGGAAATATTATAGTTCTCTGTCTCAGAGACGGACAACAGGACTGCGTTGAACACGTTTTGTTTGCAAAAAAAACGTCCCAAATTGTCACCGGCCTCATCTTGAATAATAATACTTCCAAAAACTGAGGATTCTAGATTTTCTTTGTGCATTCTCAACTTGCATTGTGAACAGTTAACAAATTGGGTTTCATCGCTGCTTCCGACGAGACGACTTTTGCAGCCAACACAAAGGAAACTTTTGTTTACATCAACAGCCAAAATTCGGCCAGTGACGTACTTCGTTTCTTTTTCCTTAGGTTTCAATGATTCGGCCATCTCTAAACTTTGCCCCGATAGGGTAATATCTTCGCAAATAGTAACATGGGTTTCTGGTAATGCAGTTAAGCTTTTTCGTCGGAAGAAACTGACCTTCAAGTTCGACCAAAGATACGTCTTCTGCTCGCACACATTTGGAATTGTATCCTCCCAAATTGTTGTCGCAATTGCACCCGTCGAATCAGCTAACACTAACTCGCATTTCTTCAGCTCTTTTCTTTTTATTCGCGAGTACACAGTTTCATCGTTTCCTTTCCAAACGACTTTGGCTCTTAAGGAGACAATGTCTCCAGTAGTTGTGCTATCATGCACTTCCTGTACTGTTTGCTGTTTCTCCGAATTGGATAGATCTTCCCATGGAAACGCCAAATTCTTTGTCACCGTAACCTTGGAATGATTACTCAACTTATATTCAGTTACATCTGGCTCAAATTTACGTTTTTGTGGACTAACGTTTAGTAACCGCACAGGCGCTTTGCATTGCTGTTGTTCTTTTAATGTATCTCGCTTATCTGGAGAAAAACATACAGCACGGCGATTGTGATCACTCTCTTGAATTTTGAAGTCAAAATATCGCACTCCGGAGGCTGAGCATTTGATATCAGAAACTGAGTGAATGTAACCGTCAACGTTAGTAACCTTTTTCTCAACGCTTGCTGTCTCCGCCATTCTTCCCACTGTTCCCGTAGAAATTTGTGATGAAGAAGTAACATAGAATTGATAGGACTGTCACTCAAATCCGAAAATATGTTCAAATCACGTGATAGATTGTTCATCTTTAAAATTAACTACTCTTGTTGATTATCTACAAATGGAAGGTTTGATTTTTCAGTTTCAGTAAATAGAGCCATTTTCGTTCAAAGACGAAGCCCAAATATCACTCCTGGCTACTGTAAATGTTTTGAATTTCAAAAGTAACTATAACTATTTGCATTATTGGAGGAAATTATCTATCTGATTGATCGACGGACGCCAGTTACGCCCAAAACGCATGTCATATTTTTCCATACAAAAATAGAATCAACAGTAAGCATTTGCATTGTAACAACAAAACTGTCGTCATTTCAATGTTGCCTTGAATAGGCCAATCGCAAACAAGCAGACGTAATTAAATAAACAACGTATTTTCCCTAGTCTGGTAGTCTTCCCGACGTTCCCGTATATGCTTCCAGGCAATCGGAGTTCTTGTACGAAAGTTTTGTTTCCAGCAAGTCAACTGCAACCTTTACAAAACATTTCGAAAACGTAAGTTTAAAAGAGACCAGAAAATAAAAAATAATTGCGGTAAATAATCTTGTATTCAACATTGATTTTTGCTTTCACTTGTTGCTCGGCTAATTGTCGTAAAAAGTCGTTTAATTATTGCTCGTGTAGGAATACAATTGCAACTACTTTTCAATTCTCGTTAAAAAAATAGCGGTACGAGTTAATCTACTCGCACTAACGACCGGCAGCATACGTGCCTTTTACATATCTGTATTAAAAAGGGGCCTTTGTGCTCGCACTGATCTTAGATCAGGCGCCATAATACGTGCGAAGCCACGTACTACACATAGTCAATCGAACCAAACAAATTCAAGCTGAACGAAGTCGAACTGTGTCAGTCCAATACGTGTACGAGTCGAAATCAGTAAAATCAAATTATCCACCAAAGTGAAATACGAATCATAGTGAAGCCATTGTAGCTTGAACTGATCCATATTGCTTAAACTGATGATATTGAGTTCCTATAATACAATACTGGTAATAGTTATTTGTTATGGGTGTTTCCATTGAAGTATATCGAAAAAGGATTGGATCACACAAAAACTTTATTGAGTGTCGAAACAATTTATCGCGATTTAAGGGTGAATTTTGGCATCAGCTACTGTTGCTGTTTTATGTTGTTTTTTTTAACTTGCCATGCCCTAAAAAGCAATTAAATGAGTACAAAAGAGAAAAAGAGGTCTGGATGTGGTGCTTTAAAATGATGTGTTGTGATGTACATGTGCCATTGTTATTAAGATTGGCAAATGATGTTGAGGAGAATCCAGGCCCTAGAACTATCAATGATATAGTTGATCCTACGTTTACAATCCATGCCGAGTACAATCAAAGCAATCAGTCACTGTTTGGTTTGAATGCTGGTAAGCAATGTGTAGCCATGTCGTTGTGTGCCATTGCTTATAGAGAAATAAAGTCAGTTAACATTTGGGACCAATCAATACTGAACCAAATTTTATTTTATGGTAACAATCTATATAGCGTAATTAGCCGAAGTATAAGCAAGACTTATTTATTGCTAAGTGATGTACCACAGTTTCTTGAAATAGAAAACCAGTCTTTTTATTTGCAATATAGTGATTCCTTCTCTGGGGAATTATTTATGACTGTCGGAAATTATCCTTATGTTACACTTGAAAATGCTTTAAAAGAGGTATTTCATACCTTAAATTATAAAAATTGCCTACTAACTGTAGGTATGAGTACTGTTGCTATCCTGATGCCTTTTCCTGGCGTGTTTAAGGTATTTGATTCGCATTCTCGAGATCTTAATGGCATGCCAAGTATATCTGGTTATTGCGTTTTAATTTCGGTGGAGGGAAGAGATAACCTTGTCGATTATTTTCGAGTTACTTCATCAGCAGGATTTCACAATCGCACAATTCCGTTTGAACTGAAAGGTGTACAGTTTATTCACAACTCTACTCTGTCACATGATAACAGTAAAGATCCTCTCATAGTAAATCACAAGAGGGGAGAATCCTCTGATTCAATGTTCATATCAAGTTGTTCATGTCCTGATAGGACATTATCTGGATGTATTACAGGATCTGAAAATGTAAACTTGACAAAGCCGGATCAAAAAAGACAACTCATACTTGAAAAAGATCGACAGCGCAAGGGAAATCTGAGAAAAGAGGAGACTCTTGAACAAAGACAAAAAAGATTAACAAAAAATAAAGAGTATTATAATTTGAAAAAAAAGAAAGAGAGTTTTGCGCATAAACAATCAAGACTTGAGAAAAAGCGTCGGCGAGAGAATGACGAATCGTTAGATAGAAGGGAGCAAAGACTTGCTAAAACAAGAGAAAGTGTTAATGCTAAAAGGCGGCTCATGAGAGAAGTCAAATCGCGTGAACAGAAAAAACTGAGGCTTGCGAAAAATCCGCAAGACATTGAGAATGAACATTCAACTCCGACAAATAAGGCAACCAATATAAATTCTTTTGGATCCAACGCTGAATGCAGTTCTGTTTCACAAATTATTGCGAAATTCCATCGCTGCGTATCTGCTGGACCGTTGTATATATGTACTTGCTGTGATCAATTGTGGTATAAACACAGTGTCACGCCCGTGGAGCGTTCGAAATTAGCTGCTAAGTATTTGCAAAATACAAAAAGCGTTGATGGTATTGAGTGGATTTGTCAAACATGTAACAATTACTTGAAGAAAGGGAAAATCCCCCCCTGTGCGATCGCTAACGGAATGCAATTTCCCGAAAAACCAAACTTCTTTGATCTCAATGAACTAGAATGTCGACTTATTGCACCTAGGTTAGCATTCCAAAAGATTTTCCAAGCACCTAGGGGTAAGCAACTGAAGATTATTGGTAATGTTGTCAATGTTCCAGCAGATGTAAACAGCACTGTAAATATGCTTCCTAGGTTGTTGGCTGAGACCGGTACCATTAAAGTCCAACTTAAACGAAAATTACAATACAAAAGTTCTGCATTATCATTAAATATAAGACCTAACAAAGTAATGCAAGCAAC
>JAOBYK010638999.1:0-10819 GCA_025434845.1 Phenganax subtilis | reverse complement strand
GGCTTCAATTTCCGCCATCTTGGCTTCAAAAATGGCGGCGTAGTTAGCGTTCCAGATTATATACATTTCACTGTGTTATCCTCATTGAAATACCAGCAGAGCTTGGTCACAGGGAAAACCCGCAGCGAAGAAAATGTTTTGCCTTGCGTAAACATGAGAATCAAATCTTGGTGTTGACCAATTAATTTGTAGCTTCAAAATTAAATGGCATTTGCTCAGAAGAGCGGAGGTCTTTGCCGGGTTCTTTATCCGTTTTCTAACACCTGAAGGCTAAGAGCATCAGAAGACAGTCCAGGAATCTCGATTTCATTATCAATTAATCGGGCCGCGCTTTTTTTTGCCGACAGCTAGTTGACTTTTGCCGACAGAGGCGACATTGGGAGGGAAGGGTGCAGCACGCCGCACACCCCTCTTACCTACGGCCCTGCATGCAATAATATACTATGTTATTGAATACTTCAAGTTCAATCCCTTTTCCGCATCTAGATAGAAAGAAAACTGTTGCACAATCGACTAGTCCGTGTTTTAGAGAGTGGAATATTTCTACAGTGTGACTGATTTTCAACACCCAAAGCTCGCATGTTAAATCTAAACTAAGCTTTCTTTTATACCCGGTTGTGGCAAATTTGTGAACTAACTAAATTATATTCTTTGAGCATAGTTCAACAGTCCCTTCTTGACTCACCTCTTCCTGGTGTAAATTGAAAATTCTTCACGCAAATTCCTGTGCCTTCATTATCATCATAAGTGAAAGTTTCAAGATCATTACAACTACAATACTGTTCATCTTGGCGACAACCCTGTGGTGGATTTTTAACAAGCTTACGACGAAAATTATCCTGATTCCCTCGATAAATATCATATGCTGAGATTGAAAACTGAACCACCAATGTTTGAATCACAATAAATGCCACGCAGACTCCCTTGTATGATATAGCAGCCATTAAGATTTCGAAGAAAAACGCTGTTGCTGAATATGACACCTTTTCACTGAAAACCGCCGTTGCTGATCATGTAGTTGATGAAGCTGTTTAAGGTTTTGTAGGATTTACAACGGATTTTGATAATCAGTCCTCTGTATATGAGCTGTTAACTCTCAAATGGTTATTATCTGAAAATGTTAGTTGCGCTTGGACGGAGCTATTACGCTCTAATGACGCATTTTGGTTTCCAATCGCCTCGTATCTTTTCCTATCTACTACGCATAAAACAAAGATTGCTTTTGGAGCCTGTATCCGTTTGGGGCGCGTTGTCCTTGTGGTGCTTGATGGGGGTGGAAGTACTTAGAGGATAAATTGTGTAGAGAAACATAAAAGAGTTGCCGTGTTATTCTAGCGCATACAAGCTAGATTGCTCTATAGCTAATTTGCTATAATAACAAGTTTCATTGGTGATGCTGTATGCGCCTTTTGCAGTTGTCGGGGTTCACTATGCAGCGAAAGGTCATCAATTTTCAAAACTCGATACCCTTATCAGAGCAAACAAATGAAACTTAATGTATTCGCTAGATTTATGTGTTTTTCATCACATCAAGATTAAGATAATTGTATAGAGAGGTATTGACGACCAACTACAGGTGTTCAATTGTGAGGCGTGAAACCCATCTGTGACTGACAGTTGTTCTGAAGTTTCGCCGTCATTGTTCGACTTATTATTCTGTTAACCTATTCTTTCCTTGCTATGCGGTTTGCTTCATGCAAATACTAGTTAATTGCAGGTAAATGTGGATACGCTGGTAAATTATACTGGTCGTGTTCGTATGGTGTTCTTGCACTTGTTGGTATCTTCGGGTATCTCTCTATTGCCAACACCTTTTTAATACTACAGACACTTCTAATGCACACCTTTCTAATGCAGACACTTTTCTAAAGCGGGAATTTGGCACCATTGTTTCAATTTCCGTATAGTGGGGCTCTGCTGTATAACGTCCATGTATCTAATGACATTTTAGTTCCGTCGTTACTGGCTATACTGTATTTATATGGTAAAAGTTTATTCTGAAAACTATATTACTCTCATTATAGTAACGAGGTATTATTCTAGATCGTAAGCGGTCATTATTGGTATAGTTCATGTCATTAGAATTACAAGTCACGCAACTATATAATGTTATTCAGAAAGCTGTATCAATCTCATCATCAACATCGTATAAACGGTCATTATTGATATAGTTCATTTCATTAAAATTGCAAGTCACTGCATGTAACTATACTGTGAACTCCCAGGCACAATATGCAACTCTCCATCGGTGACTGCAAGCCCACGTTATGATTAGTGTTTGTGGAATATTTTGGAGAAAGGGTACAAACGCTGTTAGTATTGGAATACATGTTTGGTATCTGTTTTTGCTAGTTTGTGTGCTTTACGTTCCAGGATGAATGGTTTTGTAGAACGTAAACTTTTCATGGGTAATTTATGCGATCTCTTTTCAAAAAATAGTCAAAGTCTTGCAATACGATGTTGTTGCTTAGAAACCAACCTACGGACCTCTTTGTTTGTTGTCATGACAACTTTGCCGTGAAACTGTGGGTTTCAAAAGCAGAAGTACACGCTTATTACAGTCGATCAAGGAGATCATCTGAAGTTTAATGACTAATGGATAAATTAATAAAGCAATTTCTGTGAGTGATTGCAACCCGTCTCATCTTCCTGACATTTTTTACTTTGATTTTTGTTGACTATATCGAGGATTGTGCATCATTACAATATTTGTAAAAGGAGGTGAATTTTTGGCACCAGGCTTGAACATAAGTATGAGAAATTTTGGAGGTTGAAAGAAAAGACAAGTTATTTTGGAATTTTTCTTTTCGATCACTTCAAGCTTGAGATCTATGAAGATGAACTTTTTGCTTAAAAAGTACATCGCACTTCTTCAAACGACTCATGAATTCGTGCAATTTCTGACCTTGATGTGGGCACTTTATATGACGCAAATACGTGCTATCTTCAATCTAAAATACTTAATTAAGATTCCTATTTCTCAAGTACATGATAAACTGGACATGAATCATCCGTACTTCTTCTACTTTCTGATCGGTCTTGCGATATTTCACTTCCAACCGTCGAATAACCGTTATTTTCCTCACTCATCTGAAACATTTTTGTAACTTCTTTGTCGGGTATTGCATAGTCGTATGTCGGCTGCGCCACGGTTTCTTGCCCAGCGTCCGTACACTGGTAGACCGGCTCATCGGATGTTGGTTCATACAACTGGCAGTCATTTTGTGCTGATTTTGGAGCGTTGTTATAGACGGTGTTTGTGGCAACAGCATTTTTCTGTCCCAGACTGGTTGCTTTAACTGACGTTTAAGATAGAAAAGAATTAGAATTACAAAATATATTAGGTTAAAAGTATGTTTTTCAGACTAGTATTTTACTCAGTGGGAGCTTTAGAATAGACTACAGGCGCGATCACACGATTTTTCTTATCCCTTAAAAAATGTTTCTTTCAAACTTTTTTTCACTTTGGTTCAACTGTTGTTTGCGAGATATATTTTATTTTTATAAAAAAAAAGATGGCAACGAAGTGACGAAGGCTGATTTTCATCAGCAAACTCTCGCAGTCGTACTTGTTCTCAAATTCAGAGTTGAATCCGAAGCCCTTCGTGATGTTAAAAGGAAGATTGGTTTGTGAAGTTCATATTGAGATCTTCGTATACCTGGTTGTTTTCCTTTGATTCTTGCCATTAAAGTAATAAGTCTACAAGAGAATTATGATTAATTTAGCTTGATTTAGTACTAGTATGGAGATGAATCTGGTCCATGCTGTCTGAATTCAATGATAGTGTATTGTGTGTTTTGATCTAGTCTTAGGATATAGTTAATTTTGACCGGTCCAGGAACGTCTCCAGTATCAGCAAGTAACAATTTGGGTAATTTTTTGATGAATTTAGATGTGTGTGAGACTTATGCGGGGCTTACCTTTTCCTATTTCTGTATACAAGAAACACAATCACTCCCATGACGATGGCAATAGCCAGCACACTGACGACAATAGCAACGGTAGTTTGTGAATCATCTTGCCCATCGGATTGCTTGTCATTTTCACTTGATTCTTCAAAACCTGTATACAAAATGAACGAAGTACAACCGTGGCTAAATCATATCGTGGCTTGTGTTAAGTATGCTAAAATGAGTGCAAATTTAGTTGATCCTTGTTTACTTCCTTGAGGTTTTTTAATTTTATTGGATTACGTAATATGTGATCAGGATTGCGCAAAGTGTAGTTCGTTAAACAGTGACAACAATTAAACAAGTATTGTCTTGGTTACGCTCATACACTACAATTGTGGACCAAACCATCGACTACCGACACTCTCCTTATTTTGTTGCCTTTGACGTTTTTGACTAGAAAACATTAATGTGTTTCCATCATAGAACTCCCTCCCCCTCAAAAATAAAGTTGAATCTATGGTAAATGCTGTGAATATCTTCTGGGTACCATTCAACATTGATCGGTGGGGAAAGGAAGAGAGTTAGATGCGCGTGAATACTATGAATTAATTATTGTACTTGTAGTCGATGTTTTGACCAGGATTGTAGCTTTTTAACGTGTAAAATTTGGATGCAAGTGTCAAAGTAAAGTTGCGCAAGAAGTTTTTACGTACCTGTGAAGCGTCCCGCGTACTTGATTAGAACACAATAAGTTCGTGAAGTATTGACTGTACTGCTTTCACAACTAAATTGAACTTTGATAATGAGTCCTTGCCAACTTGCAGGTGTTTCCTTTAAACTCCACTAGAAAATGACGACAGAGGTTACATTGAACAGCTATTTTTGGAACACATTGTAGACTTGCACTGGTAAATTTGCTATTTCGCTCGAAAGTACTAATTGTGTCCTGACCAGTCCCAAACTTTTCGCAGACATTATCTTATAACTGAATTAACGGTCTTCCTTGATGAACTGTTTCGAAATGTTTGCTTCATGCATGCCCGAAATCGTTCCATATTTCTCACTGAGCGTAACAATCGATATATTTCCTCAAAAAAGTCATTTTGAGATCATAATGCAATGTTTTAAAATTTTTGAAAATTTTCCGATTATTTTGTTAGAGTTGGGCTTCAAAACTGTAAGAGTCCTTCTTTTGCTTCTCTATCAATTCTTAAAAACTCGAACTTGGGCCATCAGCTTTCTATTTCTACCAAACTAGGGTTGATGTAGGAAAAATTACCAACTTTTGTGGTAATTATAAACTGACTTGAATATTTCCCGCCCCCTTTTTTTTTCATGCGATTTTTCGAAAGTTCGACGTTTCGCAAAGACTTTTTTCCAAGTATATCGATTGCTAAAGTTCTTAAGAAACTTAGCAGAGTTGAAAACTTTATCATACAAGGACATACTTGCTCAAAATGGCATTTCAAGCCCGTTCTCCACTATGCGAATTTGTTCGCGCGAAGAAGAAATCTGGCTATGTGATTGACTCGTTTTCGACTTTCTCGCGGCAAATTATTTTGCTAGCGAATCACGTTGCTGGATTTACTTTTCGCTCGAAAAAATTCGCGTAGTGGAGAACGATCTTTAAGAAGTCATAAGGGTCCTATTTGGAGTTACATTGTTGTACCTTCAAGAAAGGTTTGTTTTGCTTCGTAACGACTTCAAAGCTTTCTGTTTCTTCATACAGTAATGGCTTCCATCCATTATCGTGCAAATATTGCGTCGAATTTGGCAAGAGAAAACACTGGGAGACATTTTTGCCAAAATTGATTTCTTTTTCGCTTGAACACTTCTGTTCGCATTTTTTTGTTTGATTTAGAACGAGAAGAGATGAACCATCTTTGAAATGTTCACATCCAACAGCTATAACATGGGAAGGAAGTTTTGAAAGAGTTTAAACATTGTGGGCTATGTACAAAAAGGTAAGAGAAGTGGGTGTAACGAAAGTAATGGCTGGATAAAATAGATTTTCTCTTTCAAAGTTAGTTTGGAAAATTTGATGCCACCTCGGAATGGCGGCTTCATTAGACAGTTTACGATGTAAGACGCGATACAGCTCGACGACGCGGGGTCTATTTTACTATATAATTAGTCTAAAGGAATGCTAAGCGCAGCAATGAAGACTTAAAGTCTTTCTGAATAATCTGATAACGAATAGGTTGAGGGTAAACGATGCAATACTTGTTATTAGGTGGACTTTGTGGATTAACCATTCTAACGTTGCGAAACTTCTACGTCCCCACGAAGGCATAAAAAAGCTTAATTTGGCGGCGTGTTCATTCGTGCTCATGGTCACTATACGCGGTTGCGAATTCTCTTAGGACTTCTTGAGACTATAAATTTATACATTTAGCTCCCACGTCGTCGTGGATCGTAAAATCCTTTACTGTTGCACTTAGAATTGCTTTTGGACTAATTTTTCAGTAAAATAGACCCCGCGTCGTCGAGCTGTACTGAGTCTTAAATCGTAAACTCTCTATTATGTATGCACAAGTTTGCATGAACATGAACATACGGATGAGATATAGAGTCTGGTTAAGTTTTCAAACCGTATTTTTTATCAACGTTGTTAAAGACTAAAAAATGAGGAAAATAGGACATCACCCAGTAAAATTTTCTTGTTTTTACAAATTTTATGCGGGTTGCTTTGTATGTTGCCTCTCCACAGAAAAAAATTAATCACGTGTCAGGTTTTTGTACAACTACTTTTAACTTCACTCGTATGAGTTCATCTGTTTTCATTAGGTTTTTTACCTTCTGAGCATATTTTCTGATCGGAATCGTAGCATTGCCATAGACGGGCGCTTCCTTTTCTTCTAAAACTCAATCCGTACATTCTGAGAGCGCCCAAGTTTCCATAACCTAAAAATCCTTTAGTGCTTTCATCATGAACGTAGAATAAACTACCCAGATCGCGTTTCCATTTTTGCTTCTTATTATTTGCGTCACACTTTTCAAGGACGAGGAAATAGAAGTTGAATAAGAGGGATTTCGATCCGACAGTCATGCATTCAAGTATATCCAAGTTCATAAGTTGTCCGTAGTTTGTCCAAAACCATCGATAAGATCTAGCAGTTGTATCGCATTTATCACTTGCTATAACGTAGTTCCTGAAAGAAAAGTACACAGTACACGTTGTTTGCTTGAACTTTTTGACAGTTTCTCTTATTGAGTGTAAATTGCATCCCAGCGTCTCCTTTTCTGTACAATATCAATTTAATGACAAAAACGATAAAGCTATTAATTTTGCACGAACCTATTGAAATTCTTCTGTTGATACAAGCATTTATTCTTCGCAGTGTCTTGCATCAGGAAGGATAACTGATGTGCTATAGAAATTGAATTTCTTTAATTTCTGTAGAATATACTCGATCTCAAGAAAAAAATTCTACATTTTATTAGTTTATTAACAATTGCGGCGTAGGAAGGATATTCGATGACGTAGCCACTAAAACTTGTCGACTTATGTTTTTTTGGGCGACCGACATTTGTTACAGCATGTCGCAACTTGACTATCAATTGCCAAAACGTCAATGGAGTTTATAATAGGGTGACTGGAAATATGACTGAACGTCTGCTACAACTCCAGGAACCTGTTAAACTGCGGCTACACAGGCACTTTCTACTCCCGGTTTTGCAAAATCTTTACCACACGGCAGTGGCTACACGCGAGACAAATTTTGCCGACTCGTCGACAAATACTCAGCTTCTTGAAATTATCGAGATTAACTTTGACAATTTCTCAGGCTGTTGAATAGTGCGTGCGTTGCGTGGCTACACTAATAATTTACTAATTAACAGACAATTTCAAGAAATCGCAAAGAAAAATAGCTCGTGGTCACCATAAATTCATGCAAGGTGTCCAATTTGTTTTGGCAGACGAAGAAAACATACAACTAAATTTTAGCACTAGCTCTAGAAAAAAACAACAAAAACAGAAAGAGTCAATAGGTTTGCTTATTAGTCTTATATCCTACGCAGCCCGCAGCAGGGTACTTTGTGTTTTATGAAAAGTTTTGTTTGAACAATAAAATGGAGCTACAAGCTATTTGACTACATTTGCAGCACAATATTGTTCTTTTCTCCTGTTATTCCAAAGCTTTTCGCTTTAGTTCAATTGAGTGCAGTTTGCGAGGTGGTTACCATGGCGAAAACAAGACGGTATAGAATGTGTACAATTGTTGATTATTGATAACGAAATTTCATTTCCGTGTTCGTACTTCAATCTAAAGCACTTATCATGTCAAAATTAAGGCGAAAACAAGCTTACAATTTCTGATATTCAACAAAACAATTTTCGCACTCATTTTTCCGCACACGTAGTCAAATTTGTCGAAGTAAAGCTTCCCATTGTCACTAGGGAACCTTAGCAGTCATTATCTCTAGAAAATTTTCTCAAGTTCGCGTATGGTCAGATGAGCAAATATCTTTACCAACATTATGTGACACTTACATGTGGCGTACACCAAGTACTCGTTCGCAACACATTCCCCATACCTGCCCCTTGCCTGTACGAAACTATGATTTGGTTCTTCACACACACAATGAGTACAGTTCTTGTCTTGGCAAACAGCTTTCGCCATTGCACAGCCGCCATTAGCTAAGTTTGTAAACACATCATGGTCTCCTCTAGTGATACTTATGTTCCGACTTTCAACTCGCTCCATTGTTAAAGTCAGTGAAATAAAGCAGATTGTAGCTTTTAGGCAAGGTATGTACATTGCCAGATCTTATTTGTCTCACTGGAAATAATTCGTGAAGCTGCGAACATTAGTTAAGTCTGCTTGCGACTGTCCCTTGCTGTGTTTGTTTGTTGAATCATTTGAAACAGCCTTTAATTTTCACATTCTTTATCCGTAAGCGGAAGCAACCTTCTTGAAAACGGCGTAAACTGACTAGGAATTTTTCGTGGCAGAGTTTGTTTGCTCACCTGGGTAAATAACGTTTTTCGAGAAGATTTTTCAGCCTTTTCAACCTCCCAAAAGGCTCGTTTTCGAAAGAGTTGAGTAGAATGTTGTACTTAATTTACGACGTGAGTCTTTTGGAAATGAAACTGAGAAGAATTCTTCCTGGTACTCAAGATTTTGAACAAAGAAACCTTTAGTGGAAAGGCTTTCAAGTTTTGCCAAGGATTATATTAAACAAATGGCAGTCGTATATGTACGGTTTTAAAGAAATTAAAAGATGAAATCCTGGAATTAAACGTGATAAAGTCCCCCAAAGCTTTGCAAATACTGAAAAGAATTTCTCACTTTCGCGAAAAATCGTATAATTTCGAGAAATTAGACTAATATCCAAAAAAATCTTGAAAACAGTCAAGTCCCCGAGAACCATGGTAACTTTGGCATTTCACAGTTATTTATAGAATTGAAAGATCACTTTTATAGTGTTTTAATTTTAAAAAATATACAATTCTAAACAGAAATTTTTGAAAGGATTGTTTAAAGTTTATACAGTTCGTATTCAGTTATAGTGCTTTCTACCTTGCCATCTTAATTATGCAAGTATCGCAATCTTTCATTCATGTCAAAAATATTCTCAATTTAGAAATATTTCGAAGGGAAAATTTCACTTTCACTAGTTTGGGAAGTTGCGCTGCCATAACTTCCTGCACTTTCGTTGCTGCTTCTTCTTCCTGCGGGACTTCGTTTCACAGCATGAACTGTCGCCTCCATGATCTGCTTAACTTCATCAATACGCTGGAAATGTACAGGAGTTTATGCAAGATTGCGAGTGATTCAGAACTCAGAAGTAGAGGTGTTTGTAAGATCAAGCAAATCAAACTCGCAGTTGTTTATATCTGTCTTCCTATAGTCCTTAAAGGCAGTCATAGTTACCATGAAGAGCTCATTCAATTTTGTATTTTATATACCTGCGATATTCTCAATTCTTCAGTTTTAAATCCTCTCACGTTGGCTTCTTTTCGACCTTTCTCGAGCACCTGGATGACATCGTCAAATCTTCCTGTCTATAATACAAATCACTTTCGACCAATCAGATTTGAATCTTCGAACCACATGACACATTGTCCCAAAAATCAAGCTTTATGTTTTCGACTCGTTCGCTCGCGAGGTCTACGAAATCTTTAATCACCGTCCGTCGCCGGCGTCCGACCAACGAGTTCGAATCTTACAAGATACGAACTCTTCTAATCATGGGGAACAATTGTTTTTTTGTTGTTAACTCGCGTGATCTCGAATCGCTAGCTGCAACTTCGCTCATATGTTGAACACTGGTTAAAGCGAGTGTCTTAATATGTTCGTCTGGTTTCGCAAACTTTCCGACAAATGTGTCCAAGTAGCTGCCATGTACCTCATGATAGTGTTCTAAATCCTCAGCGCAGTAGCCAAAGTGTAGGCACTGTTGTGGCAAGTCAAGGTACGTCTGTGCTAGTCCCAACTTTCCCTCGTAGCGTGCGGCCGCGTGTGTTTCGCGACTTTGTGGTGAATTTTCTTGGCAAGTTGTTTCATATCGATCAGGAGGCGATGGTGTTTGTTCATTAACCAACGAGCTTGTTCGAAAGTGATAGCTGCCGCGATGTTAAAATCCCTTTTTCCTCGATATTTTTGCACCACTTTGGTGGTGTAAACATTAAAATCCTCAAAGTTTCCGTCATCCACGAGGCGAACAAGAGTGCCTGAAACATTTTCATAACTTTTGGTTTGATTATAGACTTGCGTTGTTGGGCCGCGAAACATGCTCGAGCGCCGAGGGGATTTCTCGAGGCTTCCATAAACCTCATTTATTTCTTCCTGTGATGCGTCGGAACTTTCCGATATCTCACTTATGTCATCGCCAGTATCCAATAGGGAGCTTACGAAAATGCGAATTCGGGCGACGACGCCGTGACAAGAGTAACAATGCGCATGCGTTACTTATTTCT
>JAOBYK010638888.1:0-10821 GCA_025434845.1 Phenganax subtilis | reverse complement strand
GTTTCCTAGGCATGCTGATGAGCTCTGACATTGAGCGAAACAGTCAACAATTGCTAATCTAATTGCGAACAATTGTAATTTTTTTCTAAGATATACTAAATTTGTAACATTTTTTCTTTCTTCAGGCCAAATTATATCTTAAAATTTGATGCTCTAATCGCTGCAAATCGCATTTCCAGGCTTCTAGATTTCAAAATTTTCCGGAGGTGCATGCATCGGAACCCCCTAGATGGCTCGCGCCTTCGGCGCGAGATGGATAATCCCAATAGCATGACCAAACATATCAAGCCAGCTTCGCCACTGTGTCACAATCAATCCATTGGAGCAGAAACAATTATTACACGTAAAGAGTAAAAGACCAGATCAACACACTATCACCTCAAATATGACTCTTGGTACCCCAATAATTGCATGTATTAAATCAGTTGATTTTGAGTTTTTCAGATTAGATAGCTTATTTACACACTGTTAATAATCTATGGTGCTGGATAAATGTTTGAAGCACTAGTGTCGATCTATTTCTTCAAATTCTGCACCCTTAAATTTGTAGGATGAACCAAATATCCCTACAAGTGATAGTGTAATTAAAGAAAAATTCAAAATATTTGGCCAGGGGCCTGATGCCAAGAAACTAACCAACCAAATGGCAGGAGGCTGTTAACAATGAAGCATGTAAACTTGCTATGGCAGACCCAGTACTGGTTCTTAATAGAGGTATAGACTGAACTTACTACTCTGTCTTCTTATTCTCCTAAGCCAAGCCTGTACCTAGTAAAAAATTTTATATAACTTTTTGTGGTATTCATTACTATTTATCATGCTTTTGCATGTGTTTTGTTCAAGGAGAACTGTTGGGTAAAGCCAAGGAGAAAGTCAAAGAAGATGGATATCCTCTTGTCAAAGGAAAGTCAAGGAGCTGAAGTGGATCAGATGAATCATCTGTGGATCCTACTCATAAGAGGAAAAGATGAATAGTGAAGAAAGGTCCAGTGAAATAAAGCTTATGAAAGCAAACCAGAAGTTGTTAACTGATCGTTTGAGTTTTAAACAGCAGCAAGTTGAAAAGGAATGCTGCATTCAAAACTACAAGCAGTGTGATATAATTTGTAAAGAGATGATTGATATGAGAAAGGAGCAAGTTTCTACTGACAAGCAACTGTCAGCACTCATTAAAAAGGAGGCAAAGTCTTCATGGTATCACAAGAAATCAATGAAGACAAAGAAAGCTGATTGCCAAACTGAAAAGAAAAAGATTTAAGCCTACCAGCCAAGTCTGCCATCACTATTAAAGAGAAGGTCGTCCAGTTCCAGCACATGTAGCTCTGATGGCACGCTTATCCTATCTGATTCAAGCAAGCAATCTGGAAAAGTTCGTCAACTCGTGTGTGATGAAACCTCAAGTAATGAAGAAATACAGTGTTTTTCCCAAACCCCTCCCAAGATAATGAAAGATTTAGTGGAGGGGGATCAGACAATGTGAGCATATACCTTGAGCAAGCCAAACGGCCATTGTCTCTGTATAAAATGTTAGATAGTGACACTCATGTTTGTATATTTGAAGGACTGAGTTTGAGTGACTATGCTGATGCTCGTAGTTGTGTTTGTGAGGCAAGGCATATCCAGCCATGCCAATTGTGTTTACCTATGATAAAAGTTGCTCAAAAACTACTTGATGAAGGTTATTTGAAATTCAAAGTTGCGTTTGCAATGACAAGCTCAGGAGTTACTTACACTTCCATTCTCAAAATGTCCAGGCACCGGTCAATCTAAGCAAAGAAAGAGTGAACAGTTTCCTGAAACTTGCCTAGTCTGATGCAGAAAAACACCGTTTAAAATATGCGATAGTTGGAGCAGGTGGCTCGTCAAGTACCAAAGCAAAGAGTGTTTACGGTTTCAATGACATGTGCTCAAAAATTAGCGAGGTTGAAAATGCGATTGAAGAAGCTACAGCTATTTGTGAAGCCATTGAGAATATAGTGAATGTCAAAGACGAAGCAATTGCTCGTTCTCTTGACATCTTTGCCTCTTCAACCGAAAGTAACTCAGACGGCAGTGAAACTGACAGTGAGTTCTCCAAAGATGAAGACAAAATAGTCAGCACAGTTAATGACGAAGCTTCCACAGTCAGCAATAACGAAGTTTCTGCTGAGCAAACTGAAGCAATTTGTCATTTAGATGATCAGAAACTTTTTGATATTCTCCAGAGTTGTGATCTCAACTGGTTTGAGTTTGTTCAAATAATAAGTAATATTTGCCGTGGTAAATCACTTGATTCAGTTGAAAAGGTACTCGATGGTTTTGCTGGAAACTTATCAAGCCTGGATTTGAATGAAGATGACCAGCGTTTGTTAAAACAATCAAAGGAATCGTATCACCTGCAAAGGCTTCAAAAGGAGAAAGAAGATGATGTGGACAATGGCTTAGTTTTGTCAGAATCAGATTTTGACGATCCCAATAACTTGTGTCAGGTGTGAGATCCATTGGACGAGAAGGGCAAGGCAGTCATAATGAAAAAGAGGGCTTCCATTAAACGTAAAGGTAAAAGAGATATAAAAAAGCGCATTGCAGAGCAGCGATTCTTGCATAGAAAAAGAAGTAAAAAGGTTTGGAGAATTCAAAAGGAGTGTCCTGATATTGGGAAGACGATCAAAGAGTTCGTACGCAAGCGTGGAGTAGGTGCCGACTCATGGCGCAGAACTGGTGTTCTAACATTTGACGGAAATCGGCATGTAGGTAAAAAGGTAACATTTCGTAGTATTCAAGCTCACCTTGAAGCCAGATATAAGAGAAAGTTTGGTTATGGTACCGTAGTTCAGCTATGCATTCCAAGAAATAAATGCCCGCAAATCTGCAGCGCGTTACAAAGGACTTGCCCAAGTGACTCAAAGACGTGCAAGGAAGGGTTTTACTTTGAGGTACAATCCTGATGATCACTGGAGTGCTGCAATGTACAGAGGTTTGGATGACATCCAGTACAAAGATGGCAGATATATCATGAACGCAGGACGTGACAACCAAGCTGGATTTCGCTTGGACACCATGACAACAAGCAAGCAACATGGAACTCTTTGCTTAAAGGATAATCTTCCACTCTCAACGAGAACTGATTGTCAACAACTACCCATCTGTCTTGCAGACAACATGTTACAACTTTCCTGCCACAAAAACTACCGGGGAAATATGTGCTGGTGTGGTAAAAGCTAAAAACTGTTTCATAAAAATCCTGGACAGCATTTCGGTAATATGCTTATGCTCCAATAACAGAAGGAAATAAAACCAGCCTTCGTCAACCCCCTGACGGGCAAAGAGAAGTATATAGAATGTGTAAGAGTTGATGGTGGAGCAGATGAAGGCCCTGTACATGGGGAAGTCCAATACTGGTGGACAAAGAGACATTTCATAAAGGGCACAAAGGTAATAATGGTTTCCACAAGAAGCAGTGGCTCAAGTTACAAGAATAGGGTGGAACTTCAAAATGGCTGTCTTGCCTTAGGGCATGCAAATCTTTTTATTCCCTCTGCATTAAATGGGTCATGTATGGAGTCTGGTAAGGTAAACAAAGAGACTCTTTGCAAGAACCTCGATGCAGCCATAGACGTGTACATTTCGCGTGTGAACAAAACCCCATGTGCTCATACAGAGATTCATCTGATGAAAGGAGCTAAATGTGAAGATATTCAAAAAGAAAGAAATCTTGCTGATATTCTTAAAAGGAAAAAAAGGAAATGAAGGAGAATGCCAAGTTTTTGGAGCCAGAATTGTACAAGAAAAGCGAAAATGTATGGGAACTGAGAAACAGACACATTGTTCAAAGCTTACCTAGTCAGTACGTGTTCTTTTTAAAATGCTGTTTTCAACCTGGCTGCATACATCCTGTGTGTGAAGCCCAAAATAAGAACAATGAGGTTTGGTATCCTGGTGGCCCCTCTCTAGATTATTTTCCATCACCAACTCCTGATCCTGATCGTCCTTACCGAAACGACAATTGTAAAGAATGTGTCGGATTTTGTGCGGGACACTACTTAAACCCTTCAAGATTACTAAGCATTGTTGAAAGTGGAAAGCGTCTTCCGGATCCAGTACCACCTTCACAAATACTCTCGCAAGTCTGCAAGGATTGTGTTGCGTTTCCCACCGATGAAGTTATCAGTGCCACAGCAGAAAAAGTTTTATTAAAACCTGAAGATATCAGAATGTGGTTTCAGCATCTTGAAATAGTAGAGGCCAATCGCAAGAAACGAAAGCTGCTGCCACAAGAAAAGCAAGAAATGAACAAGTCAGAAATGAAAAGAATAACAGGGAAGTTTGGAGAGACTCCAATGGTGATGAACTTTGCAACATTTGTTGCTTGTTCAACCCACCTGATATCACAGATGAAAGCTTTGAGTGGATAGCCTGCGACTCTTGTGCATTGTGGTTCCATTCATGCTGTGTTGGACTTGAAGAGAATATTGAACTTTGGTCATGCAAATTTTGCAGACATTGAAGAAATCTGTATATAACTTTGTACAGTAATTCCTGTGAACACTTGTTTGCTGTATTTTTATTTTGTATGTTGATAAAGTAAAGCTTTATTGGGCATCTTTGTTCAAATTTGTGGCACCAATGAAATTTCTAACAAGTTTTATGAAGTTACTAAAACTTGGGAAGTAATGTTTTGCACCTTGAAAATTTTTAATCTAGTCCCTAAAACAGAAGGGGGGATTTGCTTCCATTTGAACACATATCAACAGTCCATGACGAGCCATTTGCTTGCATTTGATCAAATGTCTCTGCCCCAGGGTTGGGACTTTGAACCTGTTTTTCTTAAAAAATTCAAATCCCCACCTTCTGCTCGGCCTCCCCCCCCCCTCGGGCTTAACATTGATTCGTGCATTATGTATAATATCTTATAGCATATAAAATATCATTTATGCATTGCTATACAAAAAATGCCATGATTTTCAACCAAACACTGAGCGAAATTGTTGCAAGAAATCCGCCATCTTCGCTCCTAATTTCAAAAAATTATGCCGAATGGGAAGTGACATCACAAGCGGGACACATGTTTACAGAATTAAAGATTTGCTCTTTAAAGTTTACATGTTAGTTGTGTTTTTATTGAATAGTATGAAATATAATGGAAGAAATACGCCATAATCAAGTCAAGGAAATATTTCTCTATCAATATGAGCCAGAGCCAGGTTCTAAACCCTTATCTGATAGTGAATCTGATGAAGATACTTCATCCAGTTCACATGAAGACATTGACAGGGAATTTGAGAAGGCAAATAGTTGGAAAAATTCAACAGTAAGTTGGTGCAAATGTGTTTCATGTCATATCCGGGTGAAAACTATCAAAAATTTTTGCTGTCACGAGAAAGCTGTAGAGTATGATGAGTATGATCCCAAACTTCCTGAGGCAGAGGCTGCTGGAAAGCAATGCATATCCCAGTTGTCAGATTTTCAACAAAACATGTTGACTGAAAGTGTCCTGAAAATAGATGCTCTTAGGTACATTGAAGAAAGTTGTTTACTTGACAACGCCGAGATGGTAAGAATTCACAAAATATTTTGATATGCATCCTATCGAAGGTGTTTGCGATGGATTTTGAGTATCTGGGAAAGAAACATTGTAGACCATTTCCTGCTTGTATATACTTTTCCATTTGAGATGATTTGCGTACGAGTCAAGCATCGCCCTTGTTTTCTATCTTGCGTCAATCGCAGCACGTCTCAACCCTTTCCCCAGCCTTTCGCTCCTGAACAACACCATCCTTGTTTCCAACTTCAACACACTTAACTTCCATTGGATACAAATGCTGTACAGCCCTACTTATCACCTGCTTTCTACCATTAATCATTACACATACCTTAGCACCTTGAACAACATCATCAGTTCCACTAATCAACTCCTGCACAATACCCGTCTTCCATTCTGCTCTTTTCTAACCCAGTTCAAAGACGATAACTACATCTCCAAGTTCAACCAACTCATGCTTTTTTTTGCTTACACCAGCCTTATGGAACTCTCTTAGGTTTGTGAGATATTCCTTTTTCCATCGATTCCAAAAATGTTCTAAAAGTGTCCCTAAATACTTAAATCTTGCAATATTGTCATCTTTACTTACATCCTTACCTGTCTCAAATTTCCCGTCTGGCAATGACTTAATACGTCTGCCGTAAATTAAATGAGAAGGTGTTAGTACTTCTGCATTTACTTCACCATACTCGTAAGTTAAAGGCCTATCATTTAACGTCGCTTCCACCTCTGTTAAGATAGTTCTCAATTCATCGAAAGTAAGTTTTGCATTGCCTATTACTCTTCGCAAACAAACTTTAACTAGTCCGACTAATCTTTCGAAAAACTCTCCCCACCAAGGGGCACGTTCTAAATTGAATTGCCAATCAATACCCTTGTTGCTCAAACAATCTTTAATTTCGGCGCTATCGAACAACTCGCGCAGTACTTTTTTCGTGGCCTTAAAAGTTTTAGCATTGTCCGAAACTATGATTTTGGGCGTTCCTCGTCTGCTAATAAGTCTTCCTAAGCACCTCAAAAACGTCGCTGCTGCCAAATCTTGAACTAATTTAAGATGCACTGCGCACGTTATGCAACAAGTGAACAATGCAATATAAACCTTACTCATGCCATGCTTAGTTTTCACAAATAACGGTCCCGCGAAATCAACTCCTGAATTCTCAAATGGCGCAGACTTAACTACGCGAAATTCTGGCAACGCTGCCTGTTGTGGTTTGCTATAAGGCTTGCTAGTCCATCTCCTACACACTAAACATACATTTAATACTTGTTTCACTTCTTGTCTACCCTTAGGAACCCAATAATATGACCTGAGTTGCACTAATGTAGATCTAACTCCACTATGCATAACACTCTCATGACTTTGCTCAATAACTAATTCAGTAAACTTGTGTCCCTTTGGTAAAACTATTGGCTCTTTAGCTTCTAGTTCTAACTCAGCCTTGCCCAGTCTACCTGTACAATGCAAAACGCCATCTCTTTCTACAAATCCATACTGTCGCTCTAACTGTTTATAACTCACTTGCTCCTTCAAACTTACTTGTGCTATTTTAATCCACTCTAATTTAGCTTCTCTCAACTGACTTTCTTGCAACGATCCAGTCACTAAATCCTGTCTTTACTTTTTGCTCTTCGAATTTGCAACAAATGGCTTTACCCATGCGGTAACTCTTAACAACTTTATGAGAGAACTAAACTTTGACAGTGGTATCAAATTTGCTATCCCATGCAGAGAATCTAGGGCTATCATTAAATTTATGCTCACTTTCTTTTCTTCCTCTTTACTTTCTGGTGTGGGAAGAATATCGTCTAATTGGGGCCAATCACTTGGTAATCCTTTCAACCAATGGGGTCCTAACCACCAAAGGTTACTATGTTTTAGTTCTGAAACCAAAACGTCTCTAGATCCTAAATCGGCAGGGTTCTCTTTCCTGGGACAATGTCCCCAATCATGTTTATTGGTTAACCTCAAAATTTCGTCAACCGGATGCCGAACGAATTGTTTCCATTCGCCCACATTGCGAATCCAACACAGCGTCGTTTTGCTGTCAGTCCAGTACTTAGTGCTTTCAAACTCATATTCTGATCTTAAAGCATTTTTTACAGCATGCATTAACTGTGCCAAAATTCTAGCCGCCATTAATTCTAGTCGTGGTATACTTAATTCTTTAATTGATGCAACTCGAGTTTTACTAGCAATCAACTTAACATACGTCACGCCATTTTCTATGGCAACAAGATATACTACAGCGCAATACGCTCTTTTTGACGCATCTCCAAAACCATGCAAATAATACTTGACCCCTATCTTCTGAGTTGTTGCACTACTCTCTCTTTCATTAGCGTACCTCTCGACTACAACTTCCTTAGTTTGACCAAGATCTACTAACCCATCTCTTCCACTTTTCTTTCAAACCTTTACCTAGCACATCATCCCAATCCAAGTTACTAATACAAATCTCCTGAAACAAAATCTTAGACTTTGCATAGTTGGGCTTAAAAGCCCCAGGGGGTCAAATATACATGCAAGAAAACTTAATACATTGCGCTTCGAAGATTGTAACTTTCGCGATTTTTCAAGCAAATGCGTGAAGTCAAACTTGATCAAATCGCCTACGCAATCCCATTCTAACCCTAAGACTTTATCATTTTGGCTCCCTGCCTGACACCCGAGTGTTATTTGCGCAAACCTTGGCTCGGACTCTTTATTCTTGTACTGGGCTAAATATACGTTTTGGCTATCAATTTGCGCTCTTAAAACCCTGTCGTTTGTGCGCCATTTACGCAAATGAAATCCGCCTTCTGCCATGCGCTCCTTCGATTTTGTATATAGCAAATATGAGCGTTCCGTAGAGTTTTCACCGGTTGCTAAATCATCTACATAAAAACTCCTACGCATTTTCTCGGTAAATGCCGCATCATTAAGCGCGTACTTATCTAAGTGATGTCTTAGCGTCGCGTTGAGAAGAAACGGGGATGAATTCACTCCAAACGCAACTCTACAAAACCTGTACGCTACGAGATTCAAATTATTGCGCAGAACATCATCAGCCCATAAAAATCGAAGACTATCTCGATTTTTTTCATGCACTTTAATATTCAAAAACGCTTTTTCGATACTAGCACAACCTTTTGCTCTCGGAAGCGAACAAGGATATCAAATAAAAGCGGATAAAGCGAAGGTCCAACATGCAAACACTCGTTCAATGAAGCACTTGACTTTTGAGTTTTTTGCCGATGCATCATAAACAATTCTGACCTTAGTGGTTTTTGCATCTTTGCGAACAACGGCTTGATGTGGAATATAATGAACTTTGGAGTCCGCACTTATTTTACTTTCACTTACTTTCTCAATAATACCTGCCTCTTCTTGTTTTTGAATTATTGAGTCATATTCAGCTAATAATTCCGGCTCTTTACTAAGGCGTCTAATTTGACCTTTCATGCACTTATAACTTAAATTATAATTACTTGGCAACGGATCATGACTCTCTTTCCAAGGTAAGCCTACTGAATAACGTTGTCGGTTAAACTTTAAATCATTAATTACTGATTCATGCACATCCTCATCAGCCTTAATTCCTATGCTTTCAAGATCCCAAAACTTAGATAAATTTTCAAGGCCTGACTCACAAACTTCAGTTTTAACAAAACTCACATTCACAATCTCCGTCTCATCACAATTTCCCAATGCAACAGGCCTCGACAGCACCCATCCAAGAACCGTATCTATCACCACAGGCTTGTCTGGTCCACCACGCACAACACAATCCTTTTGGAACAGCCACAAATAGTCAGCACCAACAAGGACATCAACTTCTAAATCTACATTAGACGTACAAACATCGGACAACCAAAGTCTCCTCAAATGGGTGTACTTATCTTTTACTTGCTCCAAACGCTGATTCCTAATAAAGGAAATTTCTGGCACAACGTAAGCTTCAATAGAAACAACATTATTAGTATACAAAGACTTTAAATCTAACTGAACAACTTTGCGAATTGCAGTATTCAAAGCTCTTTGCCCAAATGTCCCAACACTTAGAGGTTCTTTACATAACACTTTACTGTCACTTTCTTTTGCCCGTTTTGCTGTGACAAAAGACCTCTGGCTACCTGAGTCAAACAATACTCTAACACGTGCATTCTTACAACCAATTAACATTGCTTGAGCAGTTTGCAATGCTACACTAGATTCAAACTTAATGCTTACGTTATTTTTTGGACTAACTACTAGAGTAGTGGTACTTGTTTTCCCACCCTCCCCGTCTACCTCAGGTCTCTTGGGCTTAATTCCCACATCACACAAGGCTGTGTGGTGTTCCTTTTTGCATGCACTACATTTTACTTTAACACTACAATTACGTGAAACATAACCTTTACTTAAACAGATATAACATCGAGAGTACTTTTCAATATTGGCTTACGGTTTTCCAAAGCGTTGACTTTTTGACATTCTTCATGGCGATGAGATCCAACACAAAATGCACAAACTTCGGCTCCATGCCTGGTCAACAAGGCTTGCGCTGATGACAGTCCACGTGTCCATTGTTGCTTACCCGTATTCTCTCGTTCGATCTTCTTCTCTCGCTCTTTTCGTTGATGTTCCTCGCATAATACAACCTCGCTTTTCAAGTCAACAAGTCATCCAAGTTCCATTCATGGTACTCGTTTCCTTGTGTAAGGAAAAGTCTTACAGACTCCGGCAGCTTTCCCAAAACGGCTGGAACCACGATCGACGAATACGACTTCTTGTTAACTCCCAACGCTTCGAGACCCCTAGAGTGGGTTTCAACGCAATCGCACAATCGACGCAAACCCGAAACATCATTCTCACCACGCACTCGCTCCATCTTCAGGAGCCTTTGCAAATGCGCTCGCTGTACCGCAGATTTCTTACCATATCTCTCTCGTAATATATCCACCACAGATACATAATTCGCTGAGGTCAACACAAATCCCGCAATACACGACTTCGCCGGCTCGTCCAAGAGTGTCCCCAAATAATTGAACTTATCTACGTTCGATAAGTCATCCTTAAGATGAATGGAGCTCAGTAGATAGAAATTTGAGAGTTCTACACCACCCCTTGCTTGATGCGATTACCACGGTCATCCCACGCCGCCACCCGATTCCCAGACGATCCCAACACCCCACCCCCTCAAGAAATTTTTGTCGCCACCCGATTCCCAGATCATCCCAGGGGATCCCAACACCCTCAAGAAATTTTTGTCGCCACCCGATTCCCAGATTATTCTAAGATTAGTTTCTTAATATCTTTATGTCCCCAAGGTAACGTG
>JAOBYK010638777.1:0-10822 GCA_025434845.1 Phenganax subtilis | reverse complement strand
ACCATAATGACGATGATCATTGAGGCTAGAGTGCACTATAGCAGACACTAAATTAGGTTTAGATTGAGACTGCAGGCCTAATGTTCTTAATCTTATCATTCTTAAGTGCTTTTTGAATGGTCATCCACATAAGGTGTTCGAAAAACTACATTATAGTAGCCCCTTCATTGACAAATAAACTCCTTTGATTATTGATGTATTACTCATTGGCAATGGATCATAGAACAGTTCGACAGGCTGTTGCCAATAAATCGACGTAGCTTTAAAATGGATTACATTCTACAATGCATCTACAGGGCTTTCTTACCTGACTTCAGAAGCCATTCGCAGTTGTATCGTAAAGAATGGCAAAAGTACGAGGAGATGAACTCTTGGTTAACGCGTGCAATGATTTTAATGCCAGAGGCAGTACAGTTGTGCCATGTGTATCAATGCTATGGGTTTTCTGGTAAAAACTGGATAATTACAGGTAAATCACACTGGTAAATTGAAGTGATGCCATAAGGCATCTCAAATTCTCATCTACCAGAATGACATTGGATGTGGCGTACAAGTTCCTTGAAAAGTACAAAAAAGAAAAAGATAAAATAAAAGTATGCAAACTGAGCTACAACTACAGATGGGAAACTACAATTTTATGTACCAAAATCAATAGTAAAATACTAAAATTTGTACTTTTGTAGCAAAAGCCGACAGGAAATACAACATTACCCTTCTGAAAGATGGAATCATGGTGAATTTAGTCAAATTAGAAATGATTTATGCCACGTGGTGACGTCACTTTAGTATAAATTAACATATATAATTATATTGAAGTAAACAAAATATTGACTGGATGCTTGACAACCACTGACAACTGCTATTTTTGTCGTTTTTATTTCAGTTTTATGCAGGTGTAGAGCTGTACAATGGCTGAGGATATTGACGACCTTTTAGATGAAGTAGAATCGAAATTTTTTAAGCACCCTGGTCCTGCAAAAGTCGACAGAAAAATCAACTCACAACCAAACAGGTATATGAAAAGTAACCAAATACATATGACTTAATTATACAATATGTAATATATTGTTTATTCATCGAAGGCGAAATATTGGTACCAGCATGAGAAATAAAGAAGAGTCAGATTTAAATGCTATCATTGATGATATTTGTGCAGATAATGGCCCAGTGTATAAGGTATGCCAGTATGTATAAAAAAGACAGACAGACTCACAGCCATACAAGCAATACTTGTTGAAGGCTATCACAATTTTTCGCACACACACCTTTAGCCAATTTTATCTTGCGAACACGAAAAAGAAAGCAGCTCTCAGGTTTTCAACAAAACAAGAAAATGCTATCCAGTTTACATTGGAGGAAGTCAGCTTGCAAGTGGTCTTTCAAGTGCTTCTGTTCAAAGGTCTGGCGTTATTTTGTATTTCAACAATTTTTTAGAACAGGTAGAAACTGAATCAAGGCAAAAAAGTCTGATGCGAAAGCTCAAAATAACAACTAATTTATGGAAATACATTCCTTTTGTAGGATTTGTGATGAATTACGTTGTACTTCGTGTGATTTTAAAGTGGTCTCATTTGATAATTATCAGTGGGATTCCTCTAGTGACTATCTATTCTTTCGAAATAACTTTCCAGAATTTAGCAAGTTAAAAGTCAATTTAATTCGTAAACAAGGTAGGAATATACACAGTTCTATGTGCATATCTAACAAACTGTCATTCCAGTGCTGACCTCAATGGATCTACTTTTGCCCTATTCCAGGCAGCAGAGCATATGCTTGTCAGTGTTCGTGGAGATCCGCAAGCAAAATACAGAATGTGGAATCAGACTTTGAATTACGATGGGTCTGTGGAAAACACAGATAACCAGTCATGCCAATAAGAAACACACTAAGTATTTATTAATATACTACAATTAATTACTTAGCATATTAAGATGATCTTGGTTGGACTAAAACTAAATCATAGTACAATGAATACAATCACAATACTAGATCAATACAGTTTACATTCTTTACATTGTAACTACACTATATAGTGCATGTATACAAATGTTGCTTGTACTCTTAAAGCTTGCTTTCCAGTTATTTATGACTGAACCAAAATCTTACACTTGCAATGAATTAATGGACAATTTGCATCAGAGATTAAATTTTGAATTAGACAAAAAGCATGGAATCTATTACCATGGCAAGAAAAAATATTTTAAATATACTAAAATTGTAATGTTTGGTTGCTGAATGCATAATGATGCAGAAGATATGGCCCTATGAAGTTGCTAATTTTGTATAATTTGTATTACATGCAGGATTTGCTACCATTTTCAGCTCAAAACTTGTAGCAATTTTCGTGCATAGTACAAAAATATACAAACTTAACACACTTCACAGGACTGTATGTTCCACATTATACAACATTTTGCAACCACACTTTGCAGTTTTACCGAAGTTAAGCTGCTTCTCCCAGAGCTCTATTGTGATGGATGTACCTAAATCAAACTTTAGTCTAAAAGACAAATTGTCCTTTCACCAATTGCATAGTCCAATGTACTAGGAAACTTACCAAGCTTTAGAAATCTCATTTCCATCTTGCTTTCTAGACAACTAGATGGAGATTTTACCAGAAAGATCTTTTTCTTTTTAATTAGTCCTGAGAGCACTGTTCTATCACTTAATTCATGCTGAAATAGACCAAATAGCACATTCAATACGTTAACATTTCAAGCTACACTGTATTGCTCTGATCAGTTTGCATACCAAGCCATGTTCACCCTTACTATGCTTTACCTTTCAATTAATGAGTCTCTCATTGTTGTTGCAATACTAGATGGTTGTGCGTCACCAAGCTTAAATACACTTTCAATCACAGAGAGTTCAGTACTGGTAGTGTCCAGTCCACAGAATGCACACCAGTCATTCACAGCCATTCCAGCACCTATTACTTCACTTCCACGATTCACAGTTCCTGCCTAATGGCGAAGTAAGAGCAATGATTAAGTGCACACCTGAAAACAGTTTTTGCTTGTGGACACTGAAAGCATTCAAACAACAATGAAATTTACCTACCACCAGCGGAACTTGTAGCAATGATGACAATTCATCTTGATCTTCAATTGAAGTATGAGGATGTACCAAACCCCCTTGATTGGTTATTGCACAATAACTACCTGTCAGTACATTGCCTGCCACCGTTTGACGAAATACTTCCACTTTTAAAACATCTGCTAAAATCTCCTCTGTTTCCTGCCAATATATAACATAGTTAAGCAATCAAAATTTTAGAAGACTATTATAATTATCCAAGCAATGATTAATAAAAATACTCAAGTAGTTGCAATAACATTTAAAAATTGTATTGTGTCAATAAATAGACACTGAAATTAGAAAAAAATCAGACAATAACTCACTCTATCTAAGTCTGGATGTACAAGAGCAACATAATCGTTGCAGGCAACAACGTTTCCCAATGCTGAGAGACGTTCTTCTACTCGTTGAATTTTTACTGAGTCTGGCAGAGAGTTTCGAATATGCTGAAGTTCCTGATCCGTCGTGGTGTTGGGAACAAGTAATCCATTTCGATTTCCTAAAAATTATAATTTTAAGTGGGTGCCACTCAGTGGCTTAATATATCTCAACAGGGTTCGAATCTGTGAAGAAAAGTTGACTCACAATTTTTTTTCAAGGAAATTTGGGAAATTTTTAAGGAAGTCTTGATTTAAAAAAGTGGAAACACTGTACTGGAAAAGCGTGACAAATGGTGATGAAAAGTCAAACACAAATGGCGGCCGTCGCAAGCACTGGTCACCACTGGTCACAAGTTTAGAATTTCCATTCCCGTGATATTTCATAAGGAATTTCGGAGTTTTTATGGGAAAAAAAACTTACAAAAGTTTGAAAGCAATGCATTGTACTAAAAACCAACTCACAAAAAATGCCAAAAATAAAATTTTCAATTCGTAAATGGTCAATAACGACTCGCAAATTGCGAATTGCAAGCTGCTAATTTGAACCCTGCTCAATACTGTACTGAAATATATACAGTTTTGTGTACTAAAAAATTCTAACCAGCGGTCAATCGTCCAATAATTCTGCAACCAGCCACTGATGTATGAACAACTGGTATTACATCAGACAGCTCTCCTTCAAATACGCTGAAAATTGTAGAATTTAGAAAGATACATACGAAAATGTTTGATTAATAAGTGAAGAGCTAATACAAGATATAATTTTCAAGTCTGAAGTATGGAAATATATTTTGAATCGCGTACAGTTAGCAAACTTTTAGTACCTATAGAAACTCTGTGAGGCTCCAATGCCAACAAGACAATAGGAATTGGTTAATTTTGTAAACACTCCGACCTCGTTATTATTTTCAAATTGTGCGCGAACAGCCATTAAACGTTTAGAAATCCGACCAATGTACGTGGTAAACTTCTTAATAATCTTTGGTCAGCCGTTCTCCCAGCTTTTATACAGCTAATAAAGCGAGAAAATGATCTATTTTTGGTTTTTCACAAAATATTGCACCAAACTACTTTATTGCACGTTATTTTGCAATCGTGAGCCCGCTGTTCTTTCCTGTCCTCTTTCTATTACGTGATGTTATTTTATTGATAAGTGGACGTGTTCGAACGTGTTTTGAAATTTTGAACGAAAGGTTAGTATTACGTATTACATAAACTAGAAGCACTAGAAGTAAAATGGCTGATATTTCGAAGCTACAAGAAGTTGCTTGTAAAATTATCGACTCCTCTTCGGCCGATCTCAATAACTTAGGCCAAGAAATATGGAAAAATCCTGAACTGGCTTTCCAAGAAGTATTTGCACACGATCTTTTGACGACATTTTTAGAAAAGCAAGGTTTTCATGTCACGCGCGGATGCGGCGGTATCAAGACTGCATTTAGGGCGGAGTACAATACAAGTCAAAAGGGTCCATGTGTTGGAATAATTTGCGAATACGATGCATTGCCTAGTATTAATCATGCGTGTGGGCATAATCTCATTGCAGAGGCGGGAATAGCGGCTGCAATAGGTACGAGTATGCATTTAGTAAAATATTAAAAACTTGTATGAAATTCCTTATCAGTTATTAACTACAATAAAATATCTATATTAAAATATTAACTACAATAATATATCTATTAACTACATTAAAACATCCATTAACTAACTTTTGTGTTACCTAGGCATAAAGGCCGCTATTGTCGACTCAAACAACACACTTGGCGGTTTAGTTGTGTTAGGAACACCAGCAGAGGAAGGTGGAGGAGGCAAGATCTTGATGATCGAGGAAGGATGTTTTAATGATGTGGATTTCTGCATGATGGCACATCCAACTGCATTTGACTCAGCTACTCCATTGATCCTTTCCTGTGCAGATATAGAGATTACTTACAATGGCCATTCTGCTCATGCTGCTGCGTTTCCTTGGGAGGGTGTGAACGCATTAGATGCAGGTGTAGCATACTACACGTCAATTAGCATGCTCCGACAACAGATGAAACCAACATGGCGTGTTCATGGCATCTTCAAAAACGGAGGTGTGAAACCGAATATCATCCCAGATACATCTGTTTTGAGGTATTATTTCAGAGCCCCAAACAATGATGAGCTTGAAACCTTGTTGGAGAAAGCTAAGGGATGCTGGGAAGGGGCAGCTAGAGCCACAGGTTTGTAGTCCAGTTATAGTGAGAGCAGTTTTATGAGTTATTACTTCCATGAGAAAATTGTTTTCATATGTATATTTGGTATAGGCTGCACTGTTAAAGTTGAACCACACGTGATTGGTAAATCAGCAGGCCGATATTCAGCAATGAAGCATAACAAGACCTTGGCCAAGTTGTACCAAAAGCATGCCGAGTCTTTTGGTGTAACATTCTTACCACCTGGTGAAGCTGAAACCACATTACTTGGCTCTACAGATATGGCAAATGTCTCGCTAGTAAAGCCTTCTATTCATCCTGCATTCACCATCAATTCACCTGCAGTTATACACACCCGGGAGTTCAATGAAGCTGCAAGCAAACCTGAAGCTCAACCGAAAACCCTGATTGCTGGGAAGTCAATGGCTATGACGTCCATTCAAGTTCTGGCTGATCCAGACTTGCTGAAGTCAGTAGTTGCAGAATTTCAACAAAAATCTTGAGCTTATTTTTGAACAAGAATGGAATTAATTTATTGGACTGATTTTTGGGGAAACCAAAAGTAAAGTAATTTATGTAAAATTTAGCAGTTAGAATTTTTCATTCATGCTTCACACCGAAGAATACAGACTAATGATTAAAACTGACCAGAGTACCATTGGAGGCAATTCAAATATTCGTCTGGTACAAAAATAAAACAAACAACATGATTTATACATTCTAGTCTACAAAGCTTCATAATTTTGTTATACAATTAAAATTACAAGAAATTATTTAGACTACAAGTTGTCTGGGTGTCAGATTTGTAGAAGTAATCAAAAGTCCATAATGAATGCTGTTACCATTTAATCCCCAAAGCTGTAACATTCTTTTCCACAGCATGATAATTAGTATGCAAAATTTCCTTGCATTTCTCGGAAGTTATACCACCTAGCCATTTCTTGTACAACTCTTCCACTGTCCCATCTTCCTCAGGCTTGTAACAGTCTATTGAGTTATAAAGTTTTGCAACTCTTTCAATCAATTCCTTCGACTCTTCGTCATCAGCTGCCCTAATTTGACCACCCCCGTTAACACACCCAGATGGACAAGCCATGACTTCAACAAAATGATACTGGCATTTGTTCCTCTTTATTTTCTGAACGAGATTCTGGATATTTCGAAAACCGTACGCAATGGCAAACTTAAGGACTGTTTTCCCTTCATGCTCAAGAGTCACCTCTTTGAAATCTTTATTCCGTAGACTCTTGTATGTTATACTTTCGACTTTTTTCTTGAAGATCTTGTTTGCAGCGTAATGAAAAACATGCTCAAGATAACCTCCTGATACCCCTCCACTGTGATTCAAAAGCTCATCAACATCTTTACTGAAAACATCTAATCTTTGCAATTCTAGGCTAGGAAAGTCAACACCTCTTTCCTCCAACATCTGCTCGACTTCAAGCGAAGTTATAACACAATCAACGTCCCTAGTACGATACAGGTCATTGTAAAAGTCCTCACGAGATGCTTCCAGTTTCTTGTCGAAACAAGGCATAACTGTTACATGGTATATATGATCAGGTGACTTTCCCATCAATGCACCCAAGTAATTCTTCACTAAACTACCCATAACTTGTTGTGGTGATTTTGTTGTGCTAATGTATGGCAAGATGAATTCACCATGGGTCTTCTCTGCATAGCAAACCCACCCGGGGCAGGCAGAGGTCAACAGAGGGACCACTTTGCTTGGGGTGGGATTTTTACAAAACTTCTCGACAAACTCTCGTTGAATTTCAATCAAACTGAAATTCCTAGCAAAAGTTGTATCGAACACATAATGCACTCCTAAACTTCTAAAAAAACTCGACAGCTTCCAAGCAGTTTCTTTTATGCCCAAATTATATTTTGCTGCAATAGATGCTCTCGATTGGGGTGATATACTAACAACAACTAACTTTTGCTCAGTTTCACTTAACAGAGAGTTTTCCTTGATGATTTTATACAACTCTTCCTGACTTTGCTGTGTGATAAGTACACTTTCAGCAGAGGTGATGCAACCGCTACATGCAAGGCAGTCATTCAAAGTGATTTTAGCTTTCTGTAGTTTTGTTTTGCTGCCTTTGTCGACCTGATAATAACTCCCATCATCTTCAACCTGTATTTTAGCAACTCCTCCTACGCTTTTTTCTATTTTGACAGGCTTCACGCACTCTTGTGAAGGAGTTATAAAGTCGTCTAAATCTGTAAGCTGTAAAACACCACTAAATTTCGCCATTTTGATGATCAATTTCCACCTTGAACTAAATTCCTCGAGAATTCATCAATTTCAATGGAAAATTGAGGATATTGTGATTACGTTTCCACTTGTATTCGTATACTTCACGTAACTTCAATCATCAACATCAAACAATTTGTGTCTTGATCTAATGATCTTTCTAGAAAATCTATATCAATTGTTAAATATCAAAAACTGCGTTGAGACGATTAGCAACCAGAAGTTACACCATGAGTAAATTAAAGGAGTTATATAAAGTGTCTGATGACCACATCGATGACCTATCTACTTATCTGCATGAGCTCAGTTTGAAAATTTGGAATAAACCTGAGCTTAAGTACCAAGAGACCTTTGCACACAGTTTGCTGACTGAGACTTTAACGAAGCATGGTTTTGATGTCAAACGCCATTTTACATTGCCAACTGCTTTTCGTGCTTCTTTCGAGCCTGGTGAAGATGTTGGCAAAGGATTGACTGCTGGTATTATCTGCGAGTATGATGCTCTACCTGAAATAGGTCATGCTTGTGGTCATAATCTCATTGCTGAAGCAGGAATTGCTGCAAGTTTAGGTCTGTTTCAACTCTTGCTGCCAACAGTTTAAAATTATATTAAACACGTAAGGTGGCAAGTCTCACTCTGACAAGAGTAAAATCTGGCATGAAATAGAATGATAGTGTCCAGCTCCAGCACAGGGGCAAATTAATGCTCATCTAACAAGGGGAGGTGCAGATTTCCCTGGAGGGTGAATCGGTGGGTTAGCAAAGGGGCTGACTGGGCTGTAGTATATTTGTAAGCATATTGCTATAACCCTTGTTTTATCACCCCTACCCATAGACGTTTTTACATAGTATTTTGGTTGCAGAAATACTTAGTATAGTATGTATAATTGCACTTATAGTATATATAATTGCATTTGTATAACCTTCTTTAAATAAAGCCTTTAGAACATAATAATAACCTGCAGTACGCACACCATTTTTGAATTTTTCTGAGGGGTTGCTAGAAAATATTGGAGGGGTTCACACCCCCTTTACCCCCCACATATCCATCTCTGGTCCAACATTTGGCAGAGAACAATAAGCTGACACTAGGCAGAGTAAAATTGACTGACATCATAAAATCTAACTACCTACTTTTCCCTGTGTGATAAAGGTGTTCAAGCAGCATTAAAATCAGCTCCTGACATTGGCAGAGTAATCGTGTATGGTACACCCGCTGAAGAAGGTGGAGGGGGCAAAATAAAGATGATAAAGAGCAACTGTTTTGACGAGGTCGATTTTATCATGATGGTCCATCCAAATCCATATGATGCTGCATTTCCAACATACATTGCTTGCCAAGCTGTAATCATAGTCTACAAAGGCAAGGCAGCACATGCCTCCGGTGGCCCCTGGGAAGGAGTTAATGCCCTTGATGCAGCCGTCATTGCTTACAATGGTATCGGTACAATGCGGCAACAGATGAAACCTTCTTGGCGAGCTCATGGTGTAATTGTCGAAGGTGGAACAGCATTCAATGTCATCCCAGCTCGAACTAGACTAGAATTTGCTGGTCGAACACCAACAGTTCAAGAACTCAAAATTTTGAAAGAGAAAATGACATCCGTATTTGAAGCAGCTGCATTAGCTACAGGTGAAATATCAAACAGCAAAATGCGCAGTTAAATCCTTCGGTTTGAACAGCTCCCTAATGTGGATACTAATATGGTTTATTTTTCACTCTTCAATTTATTTGCAGGTTGTGAAATGGAAATTACTTGGCGACCACTAGCCTACAAAAATCTGGTCACAAACTCTATTTTAGCCAACATCTACCAACAAAATGCCGCAGATTTAGGAGTGCCTTATTTACCTCGCCACGAACAGGCTGCTCGACCCGGGGGATCGACCGACATGGGCAACGTCTCTCAAGTCAAACCAGCTATTCATCCCCGTTACTACATTTGCGATGACGTCACACACACGCGCGCATTCCAAGTGCACGCAGGCACAGAAAGGGCGCATGGTTTTACCTTGATAGCTGCTAAGTCTATGGCCAGGACATGTCTGCACGTAATGTGCAATCCAGAATTGATGCAGGACATTAATTCAGAGTTTAATGCTAATGTGAAGAGCCAAGGAGGCGAATTGGACGATTGACAAAACTAGCGTGTAATCTGGCTATCTTTAAAACCAGGAATGGGGAATGGAGGAACGGAATGGGTAATGTAAAAACCAGGAATGAGAAAAGCCGGAATCTTTAAAACCAGGAATATTTTTTAGCAAAAAAAACAGCTGATTTCAAAGTACACCTGCCGCTATGTAAGTGAGTTTCTTCCAGTGGTTTCGTCTGATCTACATGTTTGAGTCCACCTACATATACGCTATTTATGCAATTGCTGCGGTACTAAATGTCAGGAAAACCAACAGATTTTGGCAATGTATTAATCTATAATAGAGCAAAAAAAATAGTTACGGACCTATCTTGATATTCACTGCACAGCAATAAAAGCACGCTCTGCTCCGCGCGAGCTCGGGGATAAATGATAATCAAAAGAAATTTTTTGACACCTATAATGATTGTGCTGCATGCAAATAAATTGCAGTTACTCTGTGTAACATGATAGGTTTTGATAACATGAAACCTGCATTCACATATTCACAGTGACGTTTTGGCATCAACTTCTCGTTTTCGTACGCTATTGTGATATAGCTAGTCTATACTATCAGCTGCTCGTGGTTAGAGTATTTTATACTTCAAAGCTGTTTTAAAATAGTGTTTTTACAACCAATTAGTGGATGAGTTTGAGGTATGTATAAAGCCCCGTACAGACGGGCAATTTTTCCTTGACAATATTCCTTGACGACATCACTTGCTCGTGTGTACAGTGAACAAGTTTGTATCGACAAGTTTTACAAGCCCACATTGCTCAGTACGTAAATGATCT
>JAOBYK010638666.1:0-10822 GCA_025434845.1 Phenganax subtilis | reverse complement strand
CATATTCCTTAGAAATTTACCTGAGCCAGTAAAGATGTTCCATAGTTTAACCAAGTTGTCTCCACCACCAGTTGCAAGCAAAAAGTGAGGTGAACTACCGCTGGTATCTGCACTGCTTGGGACTTCAAAATACATACTTTGTTGTCACAATCACACAATCTGCAGTATTTTTCACTGTACCAAGTTATGCCCCTCAATGAATTTTATGCTGAAAAGCCGAAAGAAGTGTATGCCTGGCACCCATGTTATTAATACTGGTAAAGGTCACCACTTTTGTTGGCTAATTTTATTGTCCCTTAATATTAATCGCATTCAAGTCTGATGTACTGTAATGCCAAGTGCATTGTGCCATGTTTTTCTTCTGTCTACCGCCAGATAATTTTACTCTTCATGCAGAAACCCTGACAACAACAATGGAGAATTTTATAGAAGAGCGAGGGGGAGAGATGACTATAACAACACAGCTTTGCGGCAATGCATCCTACTGCATCCCTACTTCGTTTTTTCATAACACTCTGTCTGCAAATGGTGCGTAATTTAATAGCATCATCAACAGTTCTAATACACTACCTGCAGAGCCAAATGTAGGAGAAAAATAACATGTATTTACACCCATATCATTAGCCTCTTTATCAAATGCTTTACAAAGACCACTCTGAATCTCCCACAAACTGATCTCACCATTACTAACCCCAGCAAGAACATAAAGGTTGTCAGGTGTAAAAGAGCATGTCATTACACTGCTCTCAAAACCTTCAATTCGACGTACTAATGTTCTGTTCTTTGTGCTCCATAAACAAACTGTTTCATCTGCTGAGCCAGAGGCAAGAAGCAATGAATCTGATGAGAAAATACATGCTCTAACAGCGCCACGATGGCCTTCGAATGTTGTGATTTTCTGATACGTTTTAACATCCCACAACCAAACTGTACAGTCAGTGGATGCAGTGGCCAGCAGAGTGCCAAAAGGAGAAAACGCGCAAGCACAAACATGATATGAATGGCCGTGTAGTGGTGAATTCTCTAATTCTTTGCCGGTTTCAATGTCCCATAGTCTCACAGTTTTATCACTTGAACCAGAGGCTAGAATACGACTGTTTGGCGCAAATGTACAGCAATTTACGTCTTTTGTATGTTGAGAAAGAGTTAATGTCAGTTCCGCCATGTTTCCTCATTAAAAATTCATCTAAAATTGGGGATCGGATAGACATTGAGGGACACATTAGCTTCAATTTCCAAGAAAGCCACATAAAGGAACCAATCAGAGATGAGAATGTTGAGCCCAGGCGGAATTTTCCGTGCGGAAAAAAAATCTACCAGGCTGATTGGCTAGCAATATATTTCGCCGCGAAGCAAACCAATCACGTTGTTAGATTTGTTTTCGGTAACCAAAAATTCCGCCTAGTGGAAAACGGGCTCAAGTCCCTCCTGTGTCGTTTTAGCGCCTGAAAAAGTAAGCGCTTTACGTATTCTACCAAAGTAAGCTTCTAAATATCAAAACTTTTAAACTACCTTTGTTCGTGTAAGTATTGATAAAAAATGTCGCACAGTACAGCGATTCGTACTCCATTATGCTTTAATAGCGAATCTTTGTTTGCCTGGATTGTAACTATCAAGGCAACTTTTTGGTAAATTTTTTTGATAAATCTATGGATATGTTTTTTGAGAGACTTAGCTAAATTTTATGAAGATTTTTATTTTGTGTTCATGGCAAATTTTGCTGATTTTGTGCGAAGCAAAGAAAAGGAATGTAATAATTAAAATACTGACTGATTTTCTTTGATCACTAGACCACCATAAGGGACACATGATGGTGAAATGTGCATACTACGACACACAGCCAGTAATCTTTTTATGGTAAATACCCATAATGCATGAACAAAAGTAACTTTGTGACAAACATGCAGAAATCGCACGATATTTGTAAAACACCTCAGGGAATATTTGCGGACGGATGATACGGATATTTAGGGAAAATTTCTACCTCTACGGCAATATCGAAACCATTACGTCATGTAGAAAATATATTTCCAATACTGTCTCATGATAAATTATTTTCAGTGCATCAGCACTGTGGCATCAGTAGCCAGAAGTGTCAAGGTGAAAAGCTTCATCACTTCTAACTTAGATGCAATATTCGTAAAACACACTACGGTCTCCTTGTCTAAGTACTGATCTGTGCAAAGTGCTCAGTGTCTGTCAGCGTCTGTGACGCAGGCTACATTTTATACTGCCGAGTGTAGACTCGCACGACTGGTCAAGTCAAGTCTGTCAAGACCACTGAGCTCAAGGGTCTAAGGTTGCGTGCTTGTAACCACAGTTTAACAGGGCACAAGTGAAGTGGTTTTCTACCCTAAGAACTACAAGGTTGGTACAATTTCATTCTGCGATCTATATATCTGCGTAGAGACTGGTACAGTAGAGGCAGTCCGCAGTCATTACTTGAGTCTATGAACACATTAAAACAGCCATACTAATGCTATGCCTTTCTCAAAACGTGTCATATTTCATTTAACGAAGATTGTTATCCTAGGGCAAAACAAACAAGTCTAATATTCACTAAGTTTCAAAATCGTAAGTCGTAACTAAACCCGTGCGTCATTTCAGCGTCTGCAATGGAAGATTCAAATAATTCAAATGTATGTGCTCTTCCATACTCATCATCCGTGGCTATAGCAACAGTCAATACCATATTCTGTCTTTTGGGCATCGTTGGCAATATTTTGGTGTTGGTAGCCGTGTACAGAACTTTGGAATTACGTACACTAAGTAACCTATACTTGGTTGCATTAGCTATTGCGGATTTTCTTACAAGCGCGATAGTACAGCCGCTGTTAATTGTCATGGTAATTCTAGAGGGAAAAGAAGAGTGCAACAAAACTTTGGAAACTGTGTTTCGTAGTATTGGAAACTTCTCTGCGGCTTCATCTTTTATTATCTTACTCTTTATCACCACAGAACGGTTGCTTGCAGTTTTGAAACCCATCGTGTACAAGAATTGGCATCCAAAACGAAGGTTCGCGATTTTCATTAGTATCAGCGTGATACTTCCTCTCCTGTACACAATTGTTCGATTAGCAGTAAGCAAGAGAGCCACGTCTTACTTTTCTGCAATATTATTTGTGCTCGGGTATATCTATATATTGGCATGCTATCTTATCATCCTGTTTAAACTGCGACAGCAAAGCAAGAAAATGAAAACATCTAGAAGTACGGCTCGTGAAGAATCAATGTCGACACGTCATGCTGAGAAAGTTATAACTTCAACCATAGCGTTAATAATTGGTATCTTTACTTTAATGTGGGGACCATTCTTCTACTATCGTATCTCACAGCCAACAACTAACAGCGGAGTCGCCTACAACTGGGTCCGAACAACGGCGATCAGTAATTCAGCATTGAATTTCATCGTATACGCTTTTCGAATGAAGAGATTTCGAAAGGCATTCATGAGTGCTCTTACTGATAGTTTTGGAACTGTGATGAAATCACGGACATCTAGCTCGAATATGAACAGTTTTTAATATCCGACTTGTTACAACTACAGAAAAATTTCAAACTGCAATACGCTCAAACGTGCTGCTGTGCAGTATTTTCACTTTCGTCACGGCGATAAACAATTGCTTCCGCGTGTATTGGTTCTTCCCACATTTCCTTAGTGCCTGCATGAAAGCGAAAGTCACTGAAAAGCATAAATATTTTCCAAGCCCACATAAACTAGCTTTGGTCGCATAATTATGTTTAACATGGTATTTGTATTAAATATATCGCCACATGACTCACATAATTTTATCAGATGTCGCATTGAACTGTTCATAGATATTGTACAATATACTGCACATTTTGCAGCTTTAATTTTAAAAATATAAACAACTATGATACACAAAGGCGTCGTGGTATATTCACTCATTCATTATACCCTTTTACCGTTAATGTTATTTGTCACTTATAATTCTGTTAACCAAAGATTTGGAAAGCAGTTCTGAACTTTTTCCTACCGAGATATCGCTAGTTATGTCAACTAAACGACCGCAAAAGGTCTAGAAGGAAAAAAAACAGGATTGTGTTAGGCATTGAGATCAGAAGAAATAAAACGGAAAATCAGTAGAATACATCACCGAACGCAACGTAGTCACATGGAAAGCAGGAAAATTCACTCGAAATCTCAATTTCTACTCACCGTTGCTGTGACGTTTGATTGCAGTGTTGTGAGGACATCATCTCTATTTGAAAAAATAAAGTTTTCTTCGAGCTTTGCCTGTACGTGCTAGGCATCCGTGCAGCCTCTCGTATCCAGCTTCCCTCAGTTTTAGTAGTATTATTTTATTATTCGTTTTCCTACAATCTCTGTTTGCATGAACCGCAAAAAAATACCAAGCCATGTATATAATTTTCTGAAAATTGTGTACTTACTCTTCATCTTCAGTGGTAGTATAAAGTCGAGATGATTCAATATCTGCCAGTTGTTTCTCCTTACTTGCCTAATAAAAACATCAAACATGAAAATCTTCTAGCATGAAAGTGCACCATGAAGCATCAGGCAACAGCAACAGCAGTACTGTACAGAAAAAGGGGGCTCGGCTCTGTAGCGCTTTCCATCCGCGACGTCATTCAGCAGTATATTCAGTTGGCGTCTTCACCAGTATTCGAGTTTTTGCAAGTCGCTTTCACTGATATTCAAGAAGCGTCGTCATTGATACTCAAGAAGCAACCCAAGAGCAAGCCCATGGGCATAAGTAGCAACTTTAAAGGCACGCGCTCAGGAACACGCAGGGCAACCTCATCATTGCAAGGAGCAAGTTCAACGCGTCCAATAACATGAAGAATTCGCTGCCCAGAGGCATGGGCAGCGAGCCCAAAAGCACACATAGCTATCTCAGGAGTGCGGTGAGCAATCTCATGAGCACGAGGGGTGATCCTAGGTTTGCAAGGAAATTCAGAAGAGTGGGAGTATGTTCACGAGTATGAGAAGCAAGCCAACGAGCACGAGGAGCAACCACAGGAATGTCGGTAGCCACCTCAGGAGGGCGAAGAGTGAGCTCCGATATACAAGAAATGGTCTCAAGAGCGCAAGGACCGAGCTCAGAAGTGTAACGAGCGCAAAGAGAACCAGAGCAGCGGAAGGAACAGCATAAGAAGCGCAAGGAGAAACCTCAACAGCATATGGAGCAAGGTCAGGAGCACGAGGAGCAACCTCATAAGCACTAGGATCAAGTCCAGAAGGGCAAAAAGTAAGCCCACAAGCGCAACAAGGAACAAGTTCAGCAGTGCAAGGGGCAAGCCCAGAAGCAAGTTTAAGATGGTCAAAAACAAACTCCGGAGCATGAGGAAAAACATTAAAAACGTAAGAAACGAGCCCAGCATTTCGAGGAGCAACCCCGGAGGATGAAAGAAAGGCCCAGAAACATAAGAAGATAGCTCAAGAGCGTGAGGAGCAACCTCATACAAGCACAAAGCGCGAGAACAATGAGCAAACTCAAAAGTGCGAGAAGCAACTTCAGGGGCGCAATGAGCAAGCCTAAGTGTGCGTGGAACAATCTCAAGAGTGCCTGTATTAGATGTGAGTCCAACATCCTGGCACAAATAATTCAACCCAGAAACACAGCAGAAACAACGGTAAATTATTTCAAATACCTTCAGCAGGCTGTAATCAGACGTTCTGTTCACATAGTCGTAAAAATCGTTGAAAGCTTTTTCTCGTTGTTTATGATTTTCAATGATCTGAAAACAAACTTGAATCAACTTGCAAGTCATAGAAAACAATGACGAAAATTATATTGATCTACATACTATTGCAGTAAGAACACATTTAAAGACACCTTGGTATAGCACGCCTGCTCCTCAGTAAGTTCTTGCTGTGTCTGATTCTCAATCAGCTCCTTCTGAGAAGAAACGATACTCGCAGTTCTCTCCTCAAATATTCTCTGTATTTCCGTGAGACAATCACGGTCAGGAGAAACTGGAGAAACTTTTTCACGCTGCAGTTCTTTGGATATTTCTTGCCATACTTCAAACATCTAAAACACAATAAAATTACTGAGTTCACAATGAGGAAGAGGAAAGCCCTCTCATGATAGCACTTTTTTCAGAATAATGAGACATAAGTAGTTCTATCCGTATACAGCCGGATTGACAGATTTAATGTAATACAAATGATTAAAATCTTATTGTTGACTTTCTAACCTTGAATTCTAAATAGTTTTCAATAATAGCAAGAGTTACATAGTCCATCGTTGTTAGTCCAGCAATATCATTGAAACCTGAAACAGAAACGAATGAGAAACTTAACAACTGTGTCAGTGATATCTGAGAATGCATAGGGTTTAATCCTAGCAATTACAACGCACGCTGTATTAATAAGGCCGATGTTAAGGGAGTGTTTGCAGGCTGGCTTATTGTAGCTGCGTTAAGAGTTTTTAGAAATTTTTTATATATGCTGATACTTACCAAGTTTTGAGAAAATTGTGTATATTTTTGCACGAATATTCTCGGATATTTCTACTATTGCTGGTGAGGCGACATCGGCTGGCAGGGGGACAGAGCTCACAGCATTCATCTGAAGTTTACCCATTAATGGTTTATGTAAATCTGAATAAAAAAGTTACACAGTACGATTAATATATTTAGACTTTTAAGGAGTACTATTCATTTGCGTCTGAACAAAATTCCTTATACTTCGCCAAGGGTGGTCATCTGTAAGAGATAAGCACCTTGTATAAGCCACTGAGGCGTCCTTGTTACTCCTAATGCTATCTCCTCTTTTCTCCATAAGTCAATGAGAAGTTTTCCCACAGTTATAGTGGACCTTCCTCGCCACGAGTACATATGTAAGAGAGCCTGCAATTGTAAATGCCGTTTGAAATAACTGAATTAGAAGTGTTATAATTTTCCTTGATCATATATGAAACACACGCTAAGGTGCACGAGTCTCACTTCCATGAGCAAAATCGGGAGCTGCAGTCCAGAGCATATTGCCACTTTATGGTTGAGAAGGTAAAGATCTGTACAACCACGCGAGCAGAGCGATGAATTTTAAAAATATGAACCACAAAGCAATCTTTACCTTTGGATTTTCACAAAGATCCACAAGACATCCCAAAATAACTCCCTGGATGGTCGGAGGACTGCTCTAAAAGAAAAAGTAGGTCCAGAGCTCACTTCTTATGCACCATATCAAACAAAAATGAGATGAAATCAAGACATTTTGTTCATGAAATATCGGGAGTTTGAAACACACATTACGAGTATTACAAGAAAGTTACACGAAACGAATAATAGGTATACCATGATCGAACATTCAATTCATAGAATTTTAGTGTTGCATGCAGGATACCTCTACAAGATCTAAAAGGAGAAAAATGCCTTCTTGTTCCAAAAAAAGTTGTTCTGAGATATAGCAGCCGAGAATCGCAGACCTGAAAGCATGCAGAAATACATACACTAGACTTTCAGCATCAACAAAGGAAATAATTTATTGGTCAAGGATGAATAATGCGCTAGCTAACAGAGAGTAACAGGTGGCCTTGAACGAGGAAAGCTATCAAACAATCCTAAAAAGAACTTTACTTCGAAAACTTACCAAATACAGTCGACAGAAGCAAGAAAGAGAGCATGGTCTCCTAAACGACTTTGAACTTTCGCTGGATCTTTTTTCAGGTATTCAACAACCATATCAACACCACCAGAAGCAAAGAGTTCCTGAAGAGCAAAATTTTAGTTACTCACATGATGCAAACTTTACAACTACCATGGAGAACATTCCAATACAAATTACTAAGATATGCAGCTCAAGATACACTTGCCTTACCTTTCTGTGTAAGTCACCTTCACATAAACTTGAAACAATTGACAACATATCACACTGCATTTCAATGTCAATTATATCACTCTCATCATGACTTGTACTGGCGTTCCACAGAATTCCTGCCAAAGTAATTGATACACTGGTGTCATTACGTTTTTGTTCATCATGCCAAATAGTAGGTAAAAGTCTAATATGTAACTGGTTAAAAATATAGTTGGTGAAGATATTCAGCATATAGACTATGATTTTTCAAATTTAAGACCTGAATGTTCAAAAGTAGTTGTGAAGGGGCAACTATAGGCCGCCTGCCAGGAACACTGATGTCACATTATATCTGACATCATCTACCCATATGACGTACCAGTGATTTGATTAATAGCTCCCTGATCACACAAATCTTGCAAAACTGCTTCATCTCCAGTTGCACACATGCTCTTTAGCAAACGCAAACAATGCCTCATTTGAGCTCGCTTGTTTCCACGACCACCATCTGCGTGATAGCTATTGCCATGCCCACCATAATCAGCTGTAACAGAAGAATGCAGCAGTCCTCGTACGTACTGCATTTTCACAGTCTAGCAAATGCAGCGCAAATTTGTTTTCGCTGTGAGTATTTGTTGCAATCCAGTGTTTTATACTTTATATCATTAATATTCACTGTATGAACAAGTTTCTATAAGGCAGGGTTGTGAAGACTTTCGTTTGGAGTGTGGCACTTTATGGATGCAAAACATAGACTCTGAAGGAAAAGAACATAAACATGTAAAAAGCATTTTCCATAGATGTGATTTTGTAGGAGGTCGGAGAGGAGCAGTTGCAGAGAAAGATGGACAAGCGATGAGATATCAGTGTAGTCAGTGAAACCAAGAGCAATGACTAAAACCATAATGACAATAAAGAAAATATGGATCGCAAGCTGAGATGTGAAGGATGAATGAAAGATGCTGAAGTGGGAAGAATGGATGTGAAGCGTTCACGAAGGTATAACCCAGGTTAGGAATGTTACGCGAACTCAAAGATTAACGATTTTTATGCAGCAATGAAAGAGATGGCATTAAACAGGAGAAAGTGAGAACAGTTCATGCCCGAGAACTTGCCATTTAGTAGAACTTTAATAGTTCGTGGAAAAATGAGTGCACGTCATTATTGCACTCACAGCAGAAACAAAACGAACCTTGACCAACACACCAATCCAGCAAAAGCAATAATCTATTGTTCCCTTGACATGTCATGTAATCATTGATACACAGCGGAGCAATACTACACAATGCTGCTAACGATTGCAGCTGAAGTTCTTCAAACTGAGAAGGAGTCCAAAGATCAGGTGACAGCATATCGTTCGCTTTCACGTAAGAGAACAATGACAAAAGCAGAAGACCTGATGACATTATCTATAACAAAACAGGTCAAGACTGTTGTTGTAAAGCACTACGATAGGACAAGGGCAACTTCTAGTTTATCTGAAGCGACGATGCTAATTTTTCAGAAAATTTCAATGACTGAATCAGCGCCGAGCAATGCAAATCTGTCAATTCTACATTACCTGGACCGCAGTGGAATCTTTTGACATTGCAACCATCGCAGTAGTCAATAACTTTTTAAATTCGAAATCCTCCTGACACTAGAAGATATTACATGATAATAAACCATACAAATGAAACTTATCCGTCTTTTATCGAAAAACCTGGCATATGACAAACATAATTTACTTCTTCAAATTTCAGATCTTGAGCAAGGCGATGACGCGATTTCACTAAGATGGAAATATAATGACAGTAGCAAAGTCGTAAATTATGCAGAACTTTTTTTTACCCTGGATACGTTTAACTACAACACCTACGTTAAGATGAATATACTGTAAAGAAGTCGTATACGAACAGTTTATAGGCTGGAAAAAAGTATGCATAGGAACATATCAAGTCTACCTTCTGTAATGGTAGCGCAAAGTACCAGCAGATTAGTGAATCCAGTTTCCTATAGGTAAGACAATATTTGATTACCTAGATGATATCGTACTAGATGACCAGGCTGACTGTAGAGCCACTATTTCCATATAATTACATTCAAAGTCTTACCACAAAAGGTGCAGTTGGACGAGATTGTGCAATCAAAATTAATAAGACCAAAATATCATTTCTACAAACACATTTAAATTGCAAGAAATGAAGCAAAACACACATAACTTCAATATTCCTCGCAATAAACGTAAAAAAGAGTACAACGACTCTATGAAAAATATTCACTCTTAAAAATAACCCGTAGCAGTTTTCTAACAACGTTTAGTACCTCAGTCTTTTCTATAACATAAAATTGTTCCAATACCTAAGTTGCTTATTTGCTTGACTGTATCCTTTCGTAACCAGAAGTTTAAAAGCGTTATATAGGGCGCTAATATTGAAAAGAAATATATCGGTCAAACTGTACGCAAGGAAAGTACCTTTAATAATACAAATGTACCAGAAAACAAGACGATGAAAATAATACACCGAACACAGACATTCACTTGAACACATACCTGATACAGTCCAAGCAATCCAACTGCTGGGCAATCTATAAAACATAATTATAGCATACAACAAATACATAGATTAACAAAACAGGATTTCACAATACAGTATAATGAAAACGCTTCATATATTACTAACGCTCGTTTTCGAGCCATAGTCCAACATATTCCACAAAACGTCCACGGATAGAAACATTCTCCTGCAAGGTGACAGGACAATAATATTAATGAGTTGACCAACAGTTTTAGCGCACTTTAGTATAGTATTTTATCAAGTTTAGTTACGCAGTCCAATCAACACACAATTATCGTAACTCATGTTCATAACAAAAATGAACTTCAATGTCCGAATGAACAGCTGAGACAATTTAGTGCATGACTTTTGGATCTCAAAAGGAAACGAGATGCACTCGTGAGTGTAACTACCTGAAAGCTTCATTCGTATCAGCCAGACCACTACAAACAATACGAGCGCCTCCGGCAGATAGAATTTCGTCACAATTTATCGCTAA
>JAOBYK010638665.1:0-29595 GCA_025434845.1 Phenganax subtilis | reverse complement strand
ACATTGAAAACCCATCTACCCAGTAGTCTGTACTTTTAATGACAGCAATTTTGGCCCAGGAAGAATAAAATCCACACTTGAACCCAGAATCAAATGTGGTCATAGTTATCAGCTACTAAATTATCTGCTATCCTAAATCAACTTTGAGTACTATTACAGGAAGGAATTCAATTTTTCCCTGCAGTGAAAAGGAGTTCCTTGTCAAAATTGTATAAAACATACAGCGACTTCATACACTTTTCACTGTTTCATCGCATTTGCCTTCTTCTTTCACGTTTTAATGAAATAATTTAGAAAATGTGCCAAATTTAAGCCTCACCCCTACGAACACCAAAACGCTAAAACACTTGCTCAGATAACCACGAAATCTTTCCTAACCGCGGTCGCTTTAAAGAAATTACTGTCGCAAAAAATATTAAAGCAAGTTTGGTGAATTGTGTGTCGATTTAGTAATGTTTTAGCATAGTTTCTGCCCGGAATTCATCCCTATGAAAAGGTCGCCATTTTGAAAGCTCAGTCAGGGGGTGCATGCCTCTAGGCACTTGCTGCACATGCGCGATTTACCGATTTCAAAAGCTCGCCTGAAAAAAGGTGGGTCACAAAATTTGTATTGAGTTACACTGCTGTATGTATCTATACTGTGCTACCGAGCTTGTGCCAGACTCATCCGCCATATTTTTGGACCCCACTTTAGATCAGATGAAAAGCCAGAGCAGTTCCTCCAGTTATATAATAGTGCTCAGTGACCCAACCATTTTACTGTCTCTTTCACAACGTTTTACCCTGCTTCTTGGGCTCTGCCTTGTGGATAATGGGTTGAGTGCTGTACTCCTTTATATTTCGGAGGAGGGTCAACGACTTAGTAGCAACAGGAAGGTTCTCCAGCCACCTGTTAGTTCAGATATTAATATTGAATACAACATTAAGAAATAAGATTAAAAAATGTAACATACGGGATAATTACTTTTCATTGCTTAAAGTAAGCAGAAACCTACCTGTGGTTGCAAAACTTTGATGGAAATATGTTCACTCCAGTGTAGGTCATGAAATCTTTGTGTCTAGCTGGCGAATCTTTAAATAGCTTATATTCTTTCACCAAGTATCTACATCAATTTAATTTAAAATGTAATATAAAGATGTTCAGCTATGTTGTTTTTATAAATTCATGACTATAACTCTCATATTACCAATCTAAATTCCAGTTAGTCTCTTTTGCACCAGTCTGAAATGCTCTGTAAATGGTGTACAATCTACATGTCCCCAGCGACAACAAGGGTGGTAGGCCTACCTCTTCATAAGATTTCTTTAACTCTCTTTCAAACGCAAGATTTACATTAGGACCATCCATACCAACGTGCCAAGCCTTATGTTGTTGAAGATCTTTGCTAGCATCTTCATAGTGATTAAGTAGGTCAGCAGCTTTACCATGTTCTATGAATAGTGACGTGAGGTAACAAGAATCTAGCTTGCAACTTTCATTGGACCAATAGTGAACATAAACATCAAGTTGTTTATTCTGGAGATGTTCATTAAGGGCCTCGTCGAAAAAAACAAAATGGGCGGTGGATTTGTTTATGTCTTCCACAAGTTTCTTGGAAAAGTACGGACCAAGTCCAAATGTTGTCACATATCTAAATTTTGGCTCACTCAGTGAATATGCTTGAGTGATTTCACTATCAGTAAATATATGTTTGAATAAATCATTCATACCCATGTTTCCATGTGCGGAAAAATGTGAATGCACTCATTTCAACGTCCACAAGATTTCTGCATCAGTTACCTTTTTGCTAAGGGTTGAAAGATGGTGAAGACTTGCAGATTGAGCATTGCTACTACTACCGCTCATTTGACTGACGTTGGCTTCAGTACTTCCAGTTCCATTGCCATCCGTACTAATGTAACTGCATCTTCTTCACAATCACAAAATAGAATTTGTTTACGATGTTGACGGCCTAAGAAATATTTAAATAAGACAAAATCAGAGAACTAATCATGGATCATCATAATCCAGAACTAACCGTGATAATGATATGCATCTAGACATTTGAAAGTTTAAAGCCCATAACTATTACATCTCACTGGTAAGGATACAATACGCTCATGTTTGCCACTTACCATATTAGACAGATTTAGATTGAGGACGTGGACGTCAACACGACGTGAGTGACACAAGATGGCGGGAAAATATGGCGTTTTGTTTGCTGGCAACGTTGTCTCAGCAATTTTCAGGACGCCAAAAGCAACTTTTCACGTCCTATCCAGGACGTCAATTTTTACAGTATATTTTCTTGGTGAAAACAGTACGTACACAATGAAAATCGTACAAATAACTTCAATAAAGTATTGTTTTGTAATTTTTTGACATTTTTTCGGATTCATTTATTTACATATATGCATAAATTTGACTGTAAGTTGTACAAAAATTTGCTGCTGGTTTGCAATGGTGCAATCTACAGCAGCCGTGCCAAATATAAAACAAAAAATAATGCTTCATGCCGGTTTCAAGCAACATTCTTTCTTCCTTGTTTTATGGCCTATTTCTGATCAATTTATGATCTAGCGTTTGCAGTTTCAAATTTTTGTTAAGTCAGTTGAAGTTTCCATTTTTATATAAGTATTTTTTATTAAAATTTATAAATTTAAAGCTTGGAAAGTTATTGTGGTACAGTATTATATTCATATTTATCACTATAAGTCAAGCATGATGTGGCCAAAAGAGAAATATTTTATTCTTTTGAAGATTTTAGTCAATAAGAAAAATGGATATTTGAAACATAAAGTGTCTTAGTCTTGTCTTGGCGTCCTACTTTTTTATCTAAATCTGTTTTTATCTACAACATGACGGCGTCCTGGACCCAGACCTCGCTCGTTATTTTGACGTTGTCTTAACATCCGCGTCGTCGATCTAAATCTGTCTATTGATCAATGCAAACAACACTCTTAGCCTGAGTAGCCTGCCGTACAGGCTGTCCCAGGTTTAGTAACTGAACTATTTTTAGTTCAGAGGGTTAGGGCGGGAGCATGTGTCAAGGAAAGACAGCCTGCAAGCATCACACCATATTTTAGACTAGACCCCTTTTAAATATTACCAAATCAAACAAAAAACTAACCAATCAACACTTACTTTATAATTGAGAAATTGATTAGCATTCCTGCGAAAAACAGGAGATGAGTAACGTACCAAGCATAGCAAGTTGTCACTTTCCATGAGTGAATGCTGTTGATTTTGTTGACTGAAAACGTCAAAACTCCGCAAGAAAGTATTGCCAAAAGAGGCAGACCTCCAAAATGTGAAACTGTGACCGATTGTTGCAGGATTTGCAAGTGCAAGTTCAAGTTGGTGAAATGTGCATTGCTAAGGATTTTTGAAAGGAGCGAATGAGAAGGATTCAACAATATCGTTCTGGGAGATATATGTGAGAAAAGTGGCATTAATATAATGAAAAACGATAATTTGTCGAATAGAATTTGTATTACTGGTGCACAAAATGTAAGAGGTTGCTGTTCATTGTGTAATGCAATTTGTGCTTCAACTAATAAGCCACATTCACGTTTTGTTGAGACCAAAGGCATTGTAAGATTTAAACATCAAATTCCCACTGACTCTGATGAAGCCTGACAGTAAGAAAGGTCATCAAAGATGTACGATGAAGCAGTCAAAAGCTTTGGAAACCAAAACAAAGTAGCAAAATCATTGTTTCAAACGGGAGAAACAAGCAAGGATAGACACAAGATTGCGTGCAAATCACTGTCTCTTCGTTACTTAACTATGGTGGCCCATCGCTGCCATAAGAAAATTTAGAAATTTGCATTAATATTTTTTTATATTTTAATGTATATTTTTTATATTTTAATGTATACCACTTAAATTTATATATGCAAAGCTTTCTGTATAAACCTGGTGTATATCGCATTCCTTGTGAATGCGGTCTAGTTTATATCGGGGAGACTGGCAGGAATCTCTCAATCCATCTGAAAGAACACAAGACGAATTGCGAGAAAGCCGAGCTGGAAAAATCAGCTGTGGCTAAACATGCATGGACATTTGACCACCGTATGAAATGGAAGGAAGCAACCATTTTAGCGATGGACAAATACGTGTATTCTCGCAAAATGAGAGAATCAATCGAAATCAAAAAACCCAAAATGATCGCACAGGAGGGTAAACCACTGAACAGCACGTGGCATGCTCTCTTTAACGTGCGAAATTAACTGTGTTCTTCTTGTTGGTGCACGCGTGCGACATTGACCATTAATTAGGTCAAATGACGCGAGCAACTGATCATGACACTTTTAATTTAAAAGAGACGTGTGATTGCGAAAAGTCTGCTTTGCACTGATGACGGTCCGGGCTTAGGGACCGAAAGCTTTGCATATATAAATTTACGTGGTGTTTCCACAAAACTATACATTAAAATTTTTTTTTTCTTTATACAAACATTAGTAGAAAAAAATTCAAAAATAAAAAAAACCAAACAAAATGCTAATAAAAAGATAGGTACGCAGAGCGTACATGTTGCATGCCACCTTAGAACAAAGGCATTGTAACTGAAGGCAGTGCCTCGCTTGTAGATTCGCATTGCCTCATAGGAGTTGAAGTAATATGCATGCATTTCAAAATGGTTTTGACTGACAGGGGCTATGAAGCCAATTTGAGTTACATACATTGTACTCCGACTGTTGCAGCGGATTTTTAATCGACATGACATGTAAAAATCAAATGATTGTTTCAGCATTCAGAAAATATGTGTAAACAGCAATGCAAAATGATTAGCTGCTGCTATAGGACATGTTACGTGTGTCCTTGATTGGCTGCAAACAACAAAGCTAACAAACTTGCAAATGAGATTGGAATGTACTGCATAGGCGGATACAAAAATAGTAGTTAGATCACACCACGTGACGTTCCAATTTTAAACTTTATAATTAGGAATGAGCTATGTAATGTCGCTGTAAATGTAATGTCAGATAGACAAAATAAATCCAAGTTATTCATTTGACACAAAGTTGTGTATCAGATGAAATTATGGCTTCACCTGAAGACCAAAACAACTCTTTACTTCATGATACAGAAGAAGTATTGGATGAAAGCATACTAGCTCAACTGTTCGAAGAAACAAGTGCTGAAGAATTGTTAAGTGAAACCTCAACAATCGTTGCGCCGGGGGTTCAAGAGATTGATAAGGCAAAAGACAGCATTCCACCACTCTCTGAGCAAGTTTCCCAATTGCTAGTGTCGAAGAACAACAGCAAGTTTGTTCACCAATTGGTGTAAAAAATCCTGCTTCAAATTTGGATGAAGGCATAGCTGTGGGCTATCTACATAACGTTTCCCCTGTAAAAAGTGGTAATATCTTTGATTTCCAGTTACAAACAAAGACGAAAACAGTCCAAGGTGTCTGCTTCTCACGTGAGAAAAGAAAGCGATTTCTATATTACAGTGAGAACAGCACCGCAGTGAAGGTGAAAAAGTTGCACCAATGTGCTAGACCGTAGATGTTGGTCTGTGCTGATATTATTATTTAATATCTCCTCGCCTTTAGCACCTGAAGCGCTGGCCTGGCAAGTCAAGGCTGCGTTGATTGCGCTGAGGGCATCTTGTTGACTATCACTGTTGTGCAATACAGCTTCCTGATGAGTCAAGGAGTTCTGTATAGTATTTATACTCACCAGCAGCATCTATTTGTTGGCAAATTTTAAACCATGATCATATTTGAGCAATTAAATATTGTTTTGACAGATTCAGCTACTCACCCAGTTTAACTTTTTTTTAGATGTGACGACCATGGACATGACATGTTGTGTTTCTACTTTCATTTTGCAAGAAATGCCTTTGAATATTTTAAAATGATTGTAGTAACATCACTACTAAACTTGTCTTCAAAGATTAACAAGGTATAATCATTATGTTTTCTTAAAGGTTCATTAATTAACTTCTCTTTTCAATTATCTCAAATTTCCATCAAAATCTATTAATTGCAAAATTTAATTTTGCTATTTTTCTAGTTTTCCTTGCAGAAAGAAATTTGCTACTCTACTAATATTCAAGGAAAACCAAAAATCATTGCTATATTTAAAAATGCCAATTAACTTGAGTGATAAGTGTGCCACATGATTAATGCCCAATAGCGTGCGATGCAATCAGATTGACACTAATCAAACGACGCTAACCGATCATCACTAACAAAAAAGGTGGGGTCATATTATATCATGAGAGTGGACAAGACATGTACAGTTTATGACAATGTTTATTTTTACAACAACGGTTTCTTTGTTCATGAAAAGCTGATGTTGTACAAAGCTATAGTCTTCAGTTTGACATCAAAAATAGTTGTGAAATGCCTCCCAAAAAAAACTTTAAAAGCATCAAAATCAATGGTTTCAAAGGAAACTGCAGAGAAAAAAGAAAATGAGAGTGAAAGACCAAGACCAAAGGTGAGAGCGTCAACAAAAAACACAGCAGAACGTGAAAATCATGGAGAAATAATAGCGTATGTTCATCACTTGTTGCCATTGAAAAGAAATAAATGGAATACGATGAATTCTCCAACAATGGAGCTGCAAACAGTGACAAAACACTTGCAAGAAGCTATAGTATACTCAGAAACCAAGAGACCACTGTTACTTGGAAGTCAACAATCTCGCACACTGATAAAGATTGAGCAATATACGTGTACCGTTGACGGGACAAATAGCATCGTTAATGATATGATGAAAGTCTCTGTGCCTTTGCAGACAGAATACTCCTCTCAGTTCGAAAGCCTGCCTGTTCCTAATTTACCTGTAAAGTCTGTCACTGATATAAAAACACAAATCAAAAAAGTTGAACACATTGAAGTACAGAGATGTCACGAAAGCAGAAAGTTGCTAATGCTGTATTTGCCGACATGACAGGAGCTTGCGGTTTTGATTTATGGGAAGAGCACATTTTAAAGGTTTCACCAGGTGGCGTTTACCATATAGCACCAGTAGAAACACGACAGTGGCTGGATAAAAAAGGTTTCTACAACATTTCGCTCAGTTTTCAATGCAATTGAAGACCCCGAATTAAAGTTATTAGAAGTGCTGCCAGATGTGCTCTCAAAAGAAACGAAAAACCCCTTTGAAACCATCAAAATCAAATCCATTCACTCTGTTGAGAAAGTTGAAGATACCTGGAATGCATCAATGAAATTTGCCGTCGAAAGGTATTGCAGGAGAAGGGAGAATATATTGAATGCAACAGTTGCGGATACTCCATGAGGAAAGAAGATTGCAAAGAGCATCGTCTTGATTCCATAGCAATCCGTGAAATGAATGACTCACCGTTATTCCATGTTAAATTATTTAGCTAGGTTCTTCAGAATTTCATCAAACACTTTGAAAATGCCAGCAACAGTAATGTCAAAGAGATTTTACTGTCAGCGGAAAATCTCCAAATGAAATACAATACAAACACCTTTGTCACGAAGGAACTGTCATTAGACTTACTGTGATTTTATATGATTTATGATAATATGATTCACATTGTTTTGCATTGTTACACATACGTTGAGTTTATATTTCCCTATTAAGTTAGTTGAACAAGAATTTACCATCTAGATTAATGGTGGATGTATTGCATTTGTGATTCAGTATCAGAATCACATTGTTTCGTAAAATATACATATGCTGTTTATCGGCATAATGCGTCTACTTAAAATTCTGAATTGTTTTTGAACTAGAACTGTTATGCGAGTGGAACTGTTGCATATCTGTATATTTGCTTATACACTATATGACACTTTCACATTGTACTTACAGTAATATAGCATAGATTTATTCATATTTGAAGCATATACTTGTGTTCAGTTTTGTGTTAAAAATTCAACAACAAAGTTTTCCATGACTACAAACAAGTATTCGTTATACTGTATAAGCTAAATATATCAGGTAACACATGGTTGACTTACATCGTGTGCTTTAGGTACAACCAATTCAGCTCGAGCGTTCCACAGCATGGGTTGAATGCGAATTATGCGTGGCAAAGTCATGTTGCTGTTAATTAACCACAAGTATGTAAAAACGCCTTTGACTGACTAATAAAGCAAGACTAGCCAATCAGATGCTTAGTTTATAAACCGATTTCTGAATTTTATGAGCTTTTGAACTTAGGAATGAAATGCCAAACATTTTGAAGAAACGTTACAGAAACGTTATCAGAAATTGACTGTAAGAATATTGCACTCCGAAGTATCAAATTACAACCACCAGATGAAACTTGGGCTTGGCGAGTCAAATTTGTTCAGTGTGTTTTATGACTGTGCGCAGTTGGCAAACCCTGACATCACACATGCCTGTCACGTTTGGCACGTCAAAGCAAAACTGTAAGGTCTGTAACGTCAAGTTTTGCATTGTCAAACATATTCAAGACAATGCATAATGAGGCATTGTGCTGATTATCTTTTGCGTTAAATGCATTTAACACAGCCAAAATTCAATGCTTGAAACTGCGTTAGCTTACTGCCATTCGCCATCGGTCAAACATATATATCATATTTCCCCTTTGCATCGAAGTACAACAGCATATTGGTTTTTGTTACCCTGAAAACATGATCATGACCGATTTTTACACATGATCATGTAACACTGTTTCCATCTTGCACACATATTTTTTTGGATGGCTAAAAAGTGGTAAAGTCTTTGTAACCACAACATTAAAGCTTCACTGGGCAATATCACACATTTCAATACAATTGTGAAACATCAATATAAATACGTTAGTTTAGTAAATATACTAGACATCGTTGCATAAACCAATATCAATCCCAGGATACAAATAACGGTGACTAGGCCGAATCCTAGCATAAACGTAAATGTTTTACTTTATAATGCAGCTTGATGTTAAGCTAATCATGTTGAAACAATACTTTACTGCATGTACTTGCCCCTCATTTGGCCATATTTATTTTCAAAGTAAAAACTTTCTTGTTAGTTCTTACTCTAACGCATGCGCTGAAGCACATTTCTCACCACAATGTGCCTGATTTATCGGGGGGGGGGGTAATTTCTCTGACTACCATCAAATGACAATTTCAATAAATGGTAATTGGTTATCAATCAACCCTATAGATAATCATAGTTTACCAACATTCATTGCATAGTTGCTAAAAATAGAATATATAATAAAAAAACATGCCAGTGAAATGGGTAAAATTGCAAAGATTCTGGAAACTCAGCTTGCACAATTATAAATACACCCCTGGATAGTGTCACACCCCCCGTAAACTTTACACTATCTCTAACTCGTGTGAATTTTTGCCTCTTCATCACAATACTGCAAAGTTTCAATGAAACTTTGCACTAAAAGATCAATAATGCATGACAATTCCATATACATTGCCATGTCAAGAGGACTAGGAAAGTGTCCGAACATCTCACCTTTGAATACAGCAAAATTAGTGACAAAAAGTTCACAAATACTTGTCTGCATTAAGTACAGCAATTGACAATGGAGTAGCCCCACACAACTCTTTCACATTTGGGTTGATTCCACTAGAGATTAAATGTTAGTCAGGGTAATGTTTCAATGTTCCACTGCTGCATGTAGTACAGTTCTCCCACAAACAAAGATATACTTTTGATATTATTCTATAAAGTGTAATACTGACAAATTATGTGTAATAGAGTCCTTTCTTAATCTCTAATATATTGTTGTTCTTAAACCATTGAAGCAATGGTCTCTAGATGATACAGACAATCAGTTTCAAAAGTCCTGGGACAGATGTCTCAAACGCTTAGTATTCTTACCACTCTCTCTCCCCTGCGCCCCCTGATCAGTGCTTCCACAACCGTATCACGAAAAATCCTTCAAATGTCTGTGAAAATCCTTTTTTTGAAAATAAAATCCTTTTTTAAATCCTCAAAAGACCTTCATAATTCCTCGCAGAAAACATATGTTATTAATTTGAATACACGGCCATCATACACCCCTAGCATAATTTGTAGTATAACCTAAGAGTGCATGCAATGAAACTATTAAGCAGTTATGGTCTTTGTTTACTGTAGGAAGCATTTAAGTGTTATATATGTTAACATAAGAACAGTATTAAAAAGAATGGATATTAATATACATTGAAGTCACTGAACTGATCAGTGTAACTGATTGAAAGTGGAAAGCCTCAAAAAGGCCAAGCAAAAATGTCCAATTGGCCACTTGCTTGAATTGTGATTGAAATTAGAAAAATTAATCGTATCAAAAATTGCTGTTCTTTAGCATTTCGAAAAAGTTTGACACTATAGATGACCCGTCGATAAAAATAGTGTTAGGGCATGTATCTCAAAATTCAGAAAAGTGTATATCTTAAAATTTTAAAAATTCTTTTCCATTTTATGATTAAGGCAAATAAAATAAACAAATTTTTGCATTTTGTTTTGTACGTGCCAATTTTCCTTGCCATTTCCTTCTCAGTCACAATTCCTTGCACAATTCCTTCTTTTGCTAAAAAATCCTTTTTTCGGGAGAGAATCCTTGCAAGTGGAAGCCCTGCCCCTGATCAATGTTGGGCATTCATTTTGGCTACATGGCATGTGCAATATATTATTCATACCCTAGAAAAACATCGACTTGGGGAGCAGGGGTGGATTGGACAAAATAGCTATAACATCCAACATAGCATGATTTATCGTGCCACACTGTAGCTGTCCAATATACTTTGAAACTGATTGTAGATGTAGTTATCAACCCATACTACAATGAATTGTCAATGACTTACGATGAGAGGTTCTCTGAAATGTTTTGGCACTTCATTTGTTGTGGCTCTATGTAGTACTGTACTGGTAATGTACATGCAGTGTATCCCAGTGAGGAGTCAATCTAATAGAATGCAACATGTTAATGAACTGCTTTCCAGCTCCATATGTAATCATCAATAAACCAAAAAGTAATCTGATGTCATTGCTAAATATTTGATTCCTTACACTCAGACGTAATACCAGATAATTGACACCACATGTCATCTTGTATCAAGGAGTTTTATGGACTCTTTCACGCAAGTCAGAATCAGATATCAAGAGTGTGTACAATACACTGTAAATTAATGGACATGTCCCCTCAAAGTGCTCAAGTAGTCCAGAGAATAACTCATTATGAAGAGAATGACTTACATTATCTCCATCAAGACCCAATTCACAGAGGCTTTGTAATGCTTTGAGTTCTTTCTTGATCTGTTCTTTTTGGGCACTGCTAATCGTGTAATACATGTTCTGTTGTTTGAGTGCATTAATTTTTTTAGAATGAATTTGAATAATTGCTAAGTTCCATTTCATGTAAAGTTCAAGTGATGGATGGGTATTTTACAGTTGAAAACTTCACTTGGTCGATATCCTGTTCATCTATTGATTGGCAAATGGAGTTCCATTCATCAATCAGATGTTTTTCTGCTCCAGCAATTTGTTTTAAAATTTCCAGAATATCATTTTCTTCTTCAACAAACAGTTGTATTGTACGGTGGCCCACAGCGGCAACGCAACTTTTATTTCCAAACGTAGTTTATTTTAATATTTTAATGCCAAATTCATTCTGAATATTAAATTGTTTTCAAATCGACTTTTTCTCCAGCTGAAAACTTTATTTTGTACAAAAAATTTTTTCAGGATTATTTATTTTGTTTGAACTGAAATTCTTTTGTAGCCCAACTATCTTTTTTCGTCAGCCGAAATTTTTTTCCAGCCAAAATTTTATTTCAGTTGCACATTTCTAGCCGAAATTTTTTTTCAGCCGCACTTTTTTAGCCGAAGTTTTTTTTTTAGCCGAAATTTTATTTCAGTGTCACTTTTTAGCCAAAAGTTTTTTCAGTCGCAATTTTTTATACAGCCGAACTTTTTTTCCAGCCCAAGTTTTATTTTAGTGTCACTTTCTTAGCCGAAATTATTTTCTAGTCGCACTTTTTTTAGCCGAAGTTTTTTGTGGCACTATTGTGTAGCCTGGTAGCACCTGCCGATGACAGGTTTTGTACTTTATTAAACCGCCATTAACCCATGCTGTTGCTTAAAGTGATAGCTACTTCAAGACAGTTGTAAATGTTGAATTTATCAAGTGATTCAGACGATGAAAGAGATTTGATAGAATACTACTTCACAAGAGGATTTCAATGTAACAGTATTGTTGATTTGCTTTCAAAACGTCATGGCGTATCAATGTCTGAACATACTCTTCGATCTCGTCTCAGTAACTACGGTTTGAGAAGAAGATCACATGACTTTAATGTAGATGAAATACGGGATGTAATACGAGAGAAACTGAAAGGCCCCAGCAATATGGGAGGATATCGTTCGATGTGGCACGCACTTCAAGTTAGTAGTCATCAAGTACCAAGAAATATAGTGGAACAGCTTATGAGGGAACTTGATCCTGAAGGCTGTCAAATCAGGCGATCTAGGCGTTTACGAAGGAGAATGTATAGGGTTCCGGGTCCCAACTATTGCTGGCATACAGATGGCTATGATAAGTTGAAACCTTATGGTTTCCCAATCCATGGATGTATAGATGGATGGAGTCAGAAAATTATTTAGCTTTGCATTTCAAGAAGCAACAACAACCCTTTAATTCCTGGATTGTTTTACATTGAAAGTGTTGAGATGCATGGCTGTCCGGTCAAACTTAGAACTGACTGTGGAACTGAGAATGGCGTAATGGCTGCGCTGCAGTGTGAGTTTCGCTCTTCTTCCGATGCCCACTTTTTTGGAACTTTGCCAGCCAACCAGAGAATAGAGTCTTGGTGGGCACAATTTAGAAGGAGCGGATCAAAATGGTGGATTAATTACTTCAAAGATTTAATCGACAGAGGTTACCTGAACACAGATAATTGCCTCGAAATGGAATGTCTGTGGATTTGTTTTGCATGTCTCATTGAGAAAGACCTGGATTTTGAAAAAGAACAGTGGAACACCCATCGCATTAGACCTTCTAGATATGACACAGTTGCAGCAATCTTGGACAAAACACTTGAGAATAATTCTCGCAATTTGGCCCATCAAACTAAAATATTTACCTACACTTAAGCCCCCCCTCCCCCCAGCACAATGTTGAAAAGAACCCTAAAACCCTTTCTTGCAGATCACTATGCTTCAGTCTCAACATTGAACAGGGGGGAGGGGGGATTCGAACGTACTACATACGATATTGAGGGAAATATGGCTAATGGTTTCAAAATTAGGCCATTTTCTTTGCATTTCTCAACAGGTTTTGTCCAAGATTGAGGCATTCCAGACGAACTTTTTCATCTTCCAGAAAGACATGGCGGTGTTGAAGGATTATCTCTCGCTGTTGCTGAAGATCAAATTACTTTTGCAAAAGATAACTTTTTGGCATGTGAAACGGAACCAAGCATGTATGAGGAGTATTTTTCCTACATATTGGAACATATAGAACTTGAACAACCTAGAACTTGGGAAGAAGCTGAGAACATATATTTTAGACTTTTGTCAATAGCAAACAGCAGTGCTCATTGATCAGTGGTGCTTATGTCATAGGTATTTGGTTATCTAACAATGCCACCATATAGCACAAACTAACTTGTTATGTACATGATATAAAGAAGGGCACACTAGTTCATAGTTTTCATTATATGATTACATCCCTGAGTATATGAACCCAGTATTGGACAATTTCTGTTTTTTTCTTTTTTCACTTGCAATACAATACCAACTTAGTTATCAATTCAAGGACCACATGGAATTTTGGAATGAAAGGACTAGAGATTTAATTAAACCAGTAATGGAAAAGTTTTTAATTAATTCCTTAACACAACTCAAATTTGAGCACAAACTTTGAAACATGAACTCTCAGGACATAAAAGTTTACATTGTACATTGCACACGGCACTTGAACTTTACCAGAATATATGCACTTACGGACATGCTACCATTTGTATAACCCTCTTAGTTTATGCAATGTCCAATGGAGTAGATCTATTGCTTAGCTTAGTTCATAGGCAATCAATAACCCCAGAAACTTTCACGCTAACCATGCATAAAAGTACTCATTATTCATCACTCAATAATGAAATACTCATTACTTTACTATTATAATTAATAGCAACAGTGAAACAAAACATCCTAGAGTTGGTGTTCTGGAAACTAGCATTAATTCCCTAAATTAAATCAAAACCTTCTGAATCGTTTAAGGCAGAAAGGAGGATTTCCTTCACCTCTTCTAATGTGTCAAGGTGCAAGGGTAAATTTATTTTTAAGTCACATGTTGACGCTGATGGACGACAACGACACCCTGACTTACAACCACTTAAAAAGGTTATCTTGATCTTCTTTGGAAAACCAAGGGGTGGGATTGATGTACAACCTGTAGCCCATTGAATAAGACAATTTAATTCATTCACATCCATGGAATTGATCACTGCACAGAACTGATAAAATACATCACTTTCCCTCTCCCTAACATGTTGTGAGTCATTGTAGATGGCTTCAAATTCATCTAAAAAAGCTGTTGGGGAGAGTTCAGGTGTAGATTCCTTGGTAAAAACTGATCTCCATAATTCAGGGTTACTTTGAATGGCTGAGAGTAGGCCATAAACTTTAAGGCCTTCCACGATATGTAAAATCATGGGCATTGGTTCCTTCAGGAAGCTGATCATAGATGCAAACTGATCTACAACAAAATATAAACATGGAAATATACATTGCCATGCAGTTTTTTTGATAATATAAACAAGACGTATGCTTACAACTTCAATGCATTAAACAAATTTATGTTGTCTTCATTGATTGGTAGCTGAGCTATAAACATTAAGTAATACTGTAAATATTTTCATTTAATATGTAGGCAGAGTTAAGTAAATGTAGCAACATCCAAACACCTACAAAGATGTTTTAACCTGTTCAAATACACCAAAAATACGGTTTTTATATATGCATAATCAAGACACATTAATTTTGACTTAGTACATACTCAATGACTTTCTTTACAGACTCTTTGTTTTCTCTAGAGGGTACACCATTGTACCCGACTGTCTGAAGAAGGTCAAGGACTGCATCATCCAATAAAGCTTCTTTGATTTCATGATCCGCAGCATCTCTCAGCTTGGAACCATAAAAACAATGTTAACTCAATGAACACAAAAACTACATTCTGTTGAAGACTGGGTGCTGGATGTTGGTCTGAAGCATGCTCCAAACAATTTGTGTACATACAAAAACAGATAATGCCATGTAGAAGACTAACCTTTTCACAGGTATTCTTTTGAAAACCATTTTTACAGTCCTCAATTTTCAAATGTTTGCTGACAATGTTATAAACCACATTTGAAAATAGGTAAGGTCCTGGGCCACCTTGCACAATGGACATTGCCATCAACTCTTCAGCCAGTCTGAAACCTCCATTCGTCAAACAGAGAATAGATGTTATTGGACAGCCATCTACAAAAAGCCTTGACCCGCAGTACTCCATCATTTCTGTCAAGACCATAGGCAGCCCAGTTCCATGTGTTGATTTTTATCTGGTTTCTAAAGGCGAACTCGCGCGAGGAAATTATCGCAGTTGCGTGCGACGCTCGCGTGGACATTGTCATCACGATGTGATTCATTGTATATATATAATACAAAGGTAGGCAAGTAAATTGACTTGCGAGACAAACACATCACAAAAACATCAAAATACTCCTCTACTGCATGCAAAATAACAAAAAAAATGCAGGAACTTTGAAAACTGATATCTTCCCTACATCATTCCAAACTAAAATGTTTATAAATGCTACAAACAAACGAGTAAGGAGCAAAAGTTTCCGAGCGAACATCTTCCTGAAAGAAAACCTGAAAATGTATGATTTCTAAATATATGATGTCAGGTGGCAACTAACCTAAAGAGCTTCTGCAAAACCATAACGCTAAAAATTAGCTGTAATAAGTTAGGTAAGATACCTTGATTTCGATTTACGGGTTTGTGGTGGGTGATTCTGTTCAATGACTTGCAGCGAATAAAATTGCAATTTCGGGAATAACTTTGTAGATACAAAGAAATTTAATGAATAAAATAATGCTAACTGTACCCGTAGACAAGAATGTTAAACTCTCTACCATCCCGCTCTGCCTTTGGCCAGCCCAGATACTTAAAACTAATATATGTGTGTATGACAAATGACGTTTACATTTATTTAATTTGTATTGTAGTGCAAACTGACAACTTGCTATTATGGATGTGCAGATGAGGCTAACGAAAGAACAAGAAGAAGTTGTGAATTTTTCCGGCACAGGACATAATTTCTGCATTTTTGGAAAGGCTGGAGTTGGAAAAACAACTGTTGTTAAAGAGATCATAAAGTCTTTAACTGTAAAAGGATGGAAATATCAAATTGTCTGCTCTAGTGGAATATCCTGTGACACATACTGCGGTTTGGCGAAGACAGTACATTCCCATTACGGATTACAGACGGCCGAACTTCCGGCCAAGAACTTATTAGAAAGAGCCATGAAGAGAAAAAATGTGGTTGAGCAAATCGTCCAACCGCAAGTGCTTATATGGGACGAAATATCGATGTCAAGTCGGCGTATTTTTCATTTTGTACATGCAATACACCATTGCTTGTCAATCAACGACTTCCCATTCGGTGGTATACAGTTCATTCTCGTTGGCGATTTCTGGCAACTGAAGCCAATTCCTAATTCCCTTGATGCTGGAAGATCGGTATACACATCAGAACTGTTTGATAAGGTATTCCCACACCGTATTGAGTTGAAGCGAGTATTGAGGCAAGGAGACGAAGAAGAGAAACTGAAGAACGCTCTAGATAAGATAAGAGAACATCTATGCAGTGATGAGGTGGAGGAATATCTCCAAAATCTGGAAAGAGATTTGAGCCCAAATGACGTTGAAGAGACCACCCACGTCTATTTTAAGAGACTACCTGTTGAAGTACAGAACCTAAATGTTTTGGCAAGTTTGCCAGGAGTATTAACAACGTTTGAAAGCAAGGACATTGGTGATGGTCAATATTTAGAGAAAACTGTTACCCAAGTCCTCGCATTAAAACCCGTGTACCATGGACTGGAGATCAAACCACAGCTTGTCGGATATGAACTGATCCTTGCTAGTTATCCCCTCGTTCCATGAAGAAAAGAACAGAAGTGTAGTTTGCAAGTATTGCAGTCGGCTATCATCCATGGCGTAAATCGTATGTTTATCTGAGAACAATTCGATCATCAGGCTAGTATGTTTTAACTAGGTAATTGTCTCGTCTAGTTTGTTTGGGTCCTCATCTGGATTAGTAGCGATGTGATCTCTATAAGACTATAAATGAACAGGTGAGTTGCTTAGCGATAATTCTACTAATCTATACTAACAAATACTCAATGACTCTATAGAGCCTAATTTTAAAATTGTTCTATATATCATAAGCAAAAAATCAATAAAACCTTCATTAAGTAAAACATCTTCTTGTTCAAAACATCCTCTGCCAAACCGTTTCTCATACAAGAACTCGGCGTGAGGTGGAAATGGTCTTCCTTTAACTTTTCATGAAGGGGACAGGAATTATTCGTCTGATCCCAAAAGTAAGCATCTTTCCAATGGGACCAAAAGATATTCTTACCATCTTTGGTCAAACATCTAGTCGTTCCATCATGTGGGGAACTCTTCTTTACATTATTCCTTAATTTTTTGAAGTTATGCTGTAAATAGATTGACAATATTGAGAATTTGTTTCATGAAGAAACATGTAATTTTATTGTTTAGTGTTTGTAATTAATTTACCTTGCAATCCATGATAAACATCATCGGATCTTCTGTTAGCATATTGTATCCCACAAAGTGCAGATCAATGGGATTGCAGTTTGGGAAGCGAATTTTAATGAACTGTCTGTTTGAATCTCCACCATCGCACAGAGCGTAATAAAAGCTACAAATATACCAATAAAATAACACCAATATATAAGTTATACAAATAAAATTTATTACATATTGCAACAATGTAAGTATATTATCTGCCTGTTCCTGTGAGTGGGTGGAATAAATATAAATGTTAAAAGAATGCATACGTAAAGCCAGCTCTTTTCATTCACATCACTCCCTCCCAAAATTGAAGGTACAAAATGCTAGCTGGACATCAATAGGTGGCAAAATGTGCTAGCGGAAACCTAAATCCACTATCGCTAACAAATATAAATTGTAGCAGATGTGTTGCGACTTGTATGGATGATTTGCCTGCAAAACACAAGGGTATCTAGAATGACTAAAATTGTAACATAAGTGTCGATCATGATAAATATATACTTAGCAATGATTTTTAATCTCCTTTATATGTATTTCTTTTTTCTACATATGTTTTATCTACTGTATTTCTTACCATATTCAATCATTCTCATGTCGTTGTAAAATTTACCAAGTGAAACCATCCCCATGAGTTGATGACGCCCACAGTAGTATAGAATTGAGGGTTTCTACCACATTTCGGCCACGCCCTCTTTTTTCCACCTGTCAATCAAATTATTGCGCAATAATTCACAAAATCCAAGATGGCGCTAAAGTAGAAGCTACTATTACACAAGATCCAAGATGGCGCTAAAGTAAATATTACTATTACGAGAGGTCATTCAAGGTCACTCGATCACGTGATCAAAAATTATTGTGCAATCTCATGAATAATTAATGAGCAAATTTTGCTGAGGCAGCATTTTTAGCTCAAAAATAATTTTTTGCTGAGTCAGCATTTTTAGCTCAAAAATAATTTTTCACACGCAAGGTGTTCGACTTTGTGTTATATAATAGAGACCATGGATTCTGTTCCAAAAATTTTTTAAAATTATACATATAATAAATGAATAACCAAACACAAGAAATAAATATTCGAGAAACTTTGTTAAAACTTTCTTCCGCAAAAGAAATAAAATATACTCAATCTTATATTAAAAAAGCTTCTGAAAAAACGCTTGTTCAGATTTTTCAAGATTATCAAAGAGATCAACTTAATAAAACTAATGAATTTTTTACAGATATGGCAATTGGAAAATTTTCAGAATTACTCAAACATTTATCTTTAATAGAAAATGGAACTGATTTAGGAAAAGAACTTTCTGATAATGAACCTTTTTGTCAAGATATTAAGTTTATCGTGGAATACATAACTCCTTATATTCCTTTGATAGGACTATTTTCAGGAACCTTAATTGTAGGAAAACATGTCGTAAATAATGTAGCTAATAATAAAGAAGAAAAATGTCGGAACAAAGTAGAATCACAAGAAAAAACGAAGGAACAAGATCAGGATACAGTTTCTTAAAAGAAATTTCAAATAATTCTAAAAGCGCTTCGCGGGAGCAAAGCTCCCTTTTTTTAACTTCAGAAACACAAAATAAATATTTAATCACAGATCCTTTAAATATGATCATCGTGGGAATGACCAATTCTGGAAAGACTTATTATTTGTTCGATTTTTTAGAGAATAATTATCTAGGTTATTTTGATTATATTTTCCTTATATGTCCCACTTATGAGTGGAACAGCACTTATCAAACTTGGCCTTATGATAAAGATGAAAAGTTATCGTTATAAGTTGTGATCAAGATGGTATAGAATCTTTTATAAAAATGGTCGTAGAATTCTCAAAAGGAACTAATTCTTTAATTATTTTAGATGATATAGCTTCAAGTTCTTTTGTAAAAAAACATACTTCGGAACTCGTAAAATTAGGATTTTCTGCAAGACATTATGGACTTTCTACTATAGTGATTACACAACAACTTACTTCTATTGCAAAACCTTATAGAGAAAATATATCTCGTTTAGTTACTTTTTATAATCCTTGTAAAAAAGATATGGATATCATTTTTGATGACTATTCCGGACACGTTTCAAAAGAAGAAAAAAAATACTATAATTAATTTTTTAAAAAACAAAAAATACGCGAAATTGGAGATCTCTCTAAGATTTCCTTATGAACATCGTGTAGCAGCATTGCCTTATTTTGAGTTTTAAAAAAAATGTGTAACTCCTCTAAAAAAAGTTACACATTTTAGTGATTTTTATCGTTTTTTGTTGTTTTTACATCTTCAAAAGTAGTAGTATTAAAATTAAGAGATGTATTAAATCTAATACCACTACCATTTTTTCCAAGTCTAGAAGTACATCCACAAGAACTTTTTTTTTTCTATATTTTTAATCATTTCTCCTGGATTATTAGGATCAGGAATAAATCTTTCTATTCTCTCTGAGTTAGATATGCAATTTCCCATTTATTTAAAGGAAATAAATATTTCTTTTTTAGTAATGAACATTTTCTATCATTCTATTTTTAAAGTTCACTAATCCATCACTTACTACGAAAATATGACACATCACATTTTTAGATGTAGCTTTTCTTAATTTCTAACAAAACCCCATTTTGAGTGTTTAAAAGTCTTTTTCCTGCTCCTATGACTAACTTATCTTCCGTGGTTCTTAAATCTACCACTAAAGCAAACTTGTCCTTAAAAAACTTTCTCATACTCATGCTACTAGGTTCATATTCTAATTCAGACTTGTGTTCTAATCTTTTTGCTTCATCATAAAGATCATCTTTTTTAATTCCTTGACTATAAACGGAGTTAGGAACACCTTCAATCGTAATTTTTATAGATTCGATATTAGGATAAACATATTCTTCTGAATCACTCACGCTTTTATTTCTAAATAACATTACGACAGCCGCCATACTTTTTCTTGGAGGATTTATAGTTTCATTGACTAAAGTAGAACTTTTATCCCATTCCACGGTTTTTAACAAAGTAACATGTTCAAAAGATAAAGACTTTCCAACTTCATATCCCACAATACTTTCATTAGCAAGATCTTCATTTTGAATTTTTTGGTATTCTAATTCTATGTTTTCTAGGGTGTATCCTTCTACACTTTCTCCACTTTGTGCTATCATAATTTTACTATCTTCAGGTAAAGTAATTTTATATTGAAGATTATTTTCTAATGCAGAAGGACAAAATAATCCATGATCTCCTAAAATTTTACAAAGTTTTATTTTTTGTTTTGTTTTTAAAACATCCGAAACTAAGGCATCTGAGACTTTTTGATCAGTTCCTGATTTAGCACCATCATCTGACTTGGAAATTATTTTTCTTGTATTTTCATTGGCTATTCCAAAATCACACATTTCTTCTTGAGTTCTTTCGAGTAACCAAAGATCTTTATAAATTTCATAAGTAGCATTTCCTGTATTATCAAATATAGTTTCTCCTCCAACAGACACGGAAAATCTATCCATAAGTCCTTTTCCTAGATTATTTAAAAACCAAGACTTCGTCTTAGCGTTCTTGAAGTCGAACTTCAGGTTTAAAGATTTTGGTACGAGGCAATCTTCTTTGTTTAATCTTGGAATATCGATATAAATTTCTTCTCCTGGATTAGCTTTATTAGGATTAAAAGTAATAGTGTGTTTAGATCTATTTCCTTTAATATCACTCATTTTATGTTTTCTAAAATCAGGTTTAAGTTCAAGTATAGTTGCCATTTATTATATAAAAAAAAATTAATTTTTTTATAAGCGTTTTTGGCGCTTTGCGTAGTCGTACACGAACCAAGTTAAGGCGAAGGCTAATATCAATAAATTTTGAGCTAAAAAACTTATTCCTTTTGCTCCCCATCTTAGAACCGTGGAAAGTAAACCTAAAACAGTACTAGCTATAGGGCCTACTTCTTTTCCTATTTTTGCTAAGGTTTTTGCGAATCTACTTGTAGCTTGAGCTCCTTTTTTTACAGCCGATCTTGCATTCATGACTACGGTCGTAATGATTCCCCCTATGGTTATAGCAATAGCACTTAAGCCAACTAAGTTTTCTTTAGCCCATTGTTTACATTTCTCAAAACGATTGAGGTCATTTTTATAAAGTTCTTCTTCTAATATCTCGATCGATTCTTGTGACCCTAATCTTTGATTTATTCTTAATTTTATATTATCCATTTTTAAGTCGATAAGTCTTTCTATGGTTTTACATAATCGTGCTCTATTATTATGTTTACTTTTCTCGGACTCAGACTCGGTTTGTTCACCATGTCTGTAACTCTCTTTTGCTTCATTTTTCCAATAATCTTTTTCTATTTTTAAAGCATTTATTTTATTGATAGGTAGTTCTCCTGCTGGATCTAATATTCCATTCAACTCTCTTAATTCTTGTGCAGTTAAAAGTCCTTTATTTTCATTTATTTCTCGCTCTAGATCATCGATTCTATTTTGGAGCTCTTTTGTAGTAGATTCTTTTACTTGACTCGTAATTTCTTCTAGATTTTGATTAGATATTTCGCTCATTTCTATGTTTTCTTCGATTTGAGACGAGCTCGTCCCATAATGTTCGGCTTGTGCCTTTTCAGATAGTTTTTTAAATTCATCGATTATTTCTTTTAAAGTTTTATTTCTTGAAAACACATACTTCCCTTTTTCGAGTATTATAATAGGTTTACCTTCAAACTCACCTCCTATGATTTTGTTATTATTGTTGAATCTTAGTTTAAGTTCTTTGAGTAATCTCTTAGAATTGGGTCCATCACTGTTATTGATGTTGTGTTCTAACAAGTTTAACAAGAAGTCTTTTTTACTCCAAGTCTCCTTTTTTCTTATAGAACTAATTCTCTCTCTTATTCTATCATCGATAAAGTCTGTGTGAGTGTTTTCATTCTCTACTTCAGGTTCTATAAAAGAAGTTTCATTACGCTCATATTCGATATCATCATCATCATCTTCTAACAAGGAATCCTTGAGGTCCTTATCTATATCTTCCTCATTTTCTTGGTCTATGGTGTCCATTTCTATTTCTTCTTGTTCACGTTCAAACTCGCGATCTTGGTCTAAGTCATAATCTTTAAATTCTGCATCCATTTTACTTAAAGCGAAAAATTAAAGATTTTTAATTTCTGATTTTTTAACCCAAGAATTATGTTTATTATCATAACCTAACCATTTTACCAAAGGCATATTTCCTCTAGTTTTTAAAACTTTTTCGACTTTATAAGTATCATCTTTTTCCTCCACGGGGGATAATTCTTGTTTGTAGAATTTTCCTAAAATAGGTTCATCATCAGTAATATCTTTTACCTCATAAGTATTAAGATCTCCTCTAAAGACTTTAGAAATCTCAAATATTTCTTCGGTAAAATTAGCTTCACATCCTTTTTTGAAAAAGTTCTTGTACTTACTCACTCTTCCTTTTTCTCCAATCGTATATCGCAGCAGCGGATATTGTCCAGTCCAATGACCATATAAAGTTAACCAAACCTGGTTAGCATTATTGTTATTAACATCCACAGGTTTCATTAAAATACTACTATGTCTCGTATGGTTATAATTATAAACAAAATCATTTAAGACTTCTATCTAATTATAAGTACCTTTAGAATAGAAATATTTCCACATTCTAGTCTTTAAAGTTCTATTAAATCTTTCAACAATAGCAGCTTTTCTTTCTGAATATGTAGAAAAATAAACTATGTTTTCTTTTTCTAGTAGTCTTTTAACTCCTACATTATAAAATTCTTTTCCTTCATCAAATTGAACTTTTTCTGGAACTTCTCCAAACCTAGTTTTAAATTCTTCTAATAATTTACTTACAGCTTCTGTCATATGTTGAGTATCTTTTTTATGCACAGGAATTGCAAAAGCAAATTTAGACAAAATCTTAATTCCAGTTAAGATCCAATTATAACAATCGTTTTTATATCTAAGTTTACTCATATCTACGAGGTCTAATTGTAACTGCTCACCTAAATTTTTTACAAACGTTTTTTGTGTTTTATATTTTTTAATAATTTTTTTATATCTCGTATGAGTATCTTGTGTTTTTAACCATTCTCTTATTTGTTTTCTAGTAATAAGTAAGCCATCTTCTGCAGCTTTTCTATATAAAGCTTCTACATTTTTATAACCAGATTTTGGATCATAATATAGATTTCTAAGTTCTTGCTCTTTCTTGAAAGCCGACGGAGTCGGCGCTACACGATTTTGAGCATTACTTTTTTCACTCATTTACTATAAGCGAAAAATCATCTATGTTTTTTAAAGATAGATTTCCATTAATATAGAACCCAAGGCTTCATTGATATTTGAATTCACCGAAAAAACTAGCTTGTTATAAATTCCTTCTTTTACCTGTAAAGAACTTTCTACATCCTTATATCGAGTTACAGATCCAGATAATTTTTGTTCGGTCGTAATAGGTAAAGTAACTATAGCAGAACTTAATTTTCCATCCGTGTCAAAATTTTTAGAACAATCCACAATATCACAATGCACCGTGACATATTTTAAACCAAGATTGATATCAGCTGGAGATTCGCTTTTTGTCCAAGTATTAGCAACAATTTTTTTATTTAAAGAAAATCCTAACAATTTCCCAAAATGATACAAAGATAAGGTTTCTGTTTCGTGAAAAATATTAACATGATGATCTTGTGTGGTGGAGAATTTAATTCCTTCAGGAGCACGTTTTTCACGGATGTTCTCAAAAGTATAATAGCCTTCGTCTAAAACTATATCTTTACTTCCTACCTTAATAATTTTATATTTATCTATGATATTTTTAAGGTTCCAAAAAACAGAAGCGTTTTTACAAATAATTGATTTATTTTTATATTTCTATCCAGGATTATTTCCTTAGCGTTATTTTCTATAAATACGGTTAACTTGTTCATTTATTATAAAATAAAAAGTGATAAAATAAAATGGAAATAAAAACAGGCAGATTATTTCCACAACTCGACCCTATGTTTAAAAAATATCTTGGGAAAGACTACGAAAAAGCTATGAAGCTCATAAGAACTTGGAATAGATCCAAAGCTAAAAAAAGATTTTTAAAGAAATATCCCAATGCTGATATGTCTCGTTTTAGTTTTGAAGGAAGTGTAGAAAAAAATCCTTTAAAATTAAAAGATGAAATATATTATAAACAAAATAAAAATGATAGATATGAAATAAATACTTGGGCTTTTAAGCATAATGAGGAATGGCAAAAATCTCTAGGTATAGCTATTCCTTGGCCAGAAATATGGTTCGTTGGAGGTGAGATTCCCAAGTTTTCTCACTTGATTTATCCAAAAAATCCAAACAGGCAAGGCTGGGGAAGACATCCTATTAAGGACACAAAATTTCACAGACCCATAAAACTAGAAGAACCTTTAGAGAACTTTAAAATGTATGTGAGTGATAAAGACTTTTTTCTTGCTCGATTACCACCGATAAAAGCAAGATGGTCGGATGGTAAAAAAATGAGTCAAGAATTAATAGAGATAAGAAGATATTTTAATCTCAAAGAACCTTATTTTGCTATGTTATGTGGAATGTACGTTGCGAGTTTCATTTGTGGACTTAGTTTACGAAATCTAAGAGACCTACAAGCTCATCCTATTATAAAATCCTTAGTTAGATATCATTTTTATTATCAAACAAGAAAATTTATGAGACATCCAGCACTCTTAAAAAAATATAATCTAAAGAACGTAAAAAAGTACATTCCCTTTTTATATATTAAGGTAGATTCCACCAAGAAAAACAGGGATGGATTTTACTATAGCTTAAAAGGCACAAAAGAACTCTCTAACCAAGATTGGGCTAGTTTTATTGCCTACGATTCCAATGGACTAACTTCTCAAGGGCAATTATTATTTCAAGAATCTATAGAAAGTTATGTTTATTGTGTTTTAGGAGCTCAAGCTAATACGAGGTGGAGTATCGTGAACCAAGGTGCTAAGAGTTTACAAACCCAAGATGTTTTTCGAAAGTTAGTAGAAGCTACTATTACACAAAACAATCCTACGATATTAATTTCAAATATGAGAAAAGCAATATCTAGTACAAACGTGGTACTGAACATGGCAATTAGTCCAGGTATTATTATAGTTCCCTCCAAGATGATTATTCTAGAAAAGCCTATTCCAGGTTTTAATAATATTCTAACCATAGCTACAGGAGAAATGAAATTGGGTGAAAATAGAAGTTTAAATTATGTAAAACCTAAAATTAAAAAAGATAGTCCTAAGAAAAATCTAAGTACTTTTGAAGATAGTTCTAAAAAAGATAGTCCTAAGAAAAATCATGAAATAATATATACTGGATCTATCATGTTAATAGCAGGAATTTTAATTTCAAAATATTTTGTAAAATTCTCTTAAATAAAATGGCAATGTATTTTGGATATGAAAAAAATAATTTAGAAAAGACACAGGAAAAAATAGAAAATATTTAAAAAAAACGTAGAAGAATTAAAGAAAAATTTGAGCACTTCCGAAGCACAAATCGTTACCAATAGAGCGAGAACCTTAAAGAATCAAAATGATATCGCGACTCATAAACATACTATTGCGAATAATCAAAATAATGTTTCGGGGAACACCTCTGCAATTATGACTATTAATCATTATGCAAGGGATAATCGAAAAATAACCGTTAAAAATAAAAGTAAAATCGAATCCAACGAAACCTCAATCATAAGCAACACGTCAGAAATAAAAAGAATACAACATGAATTGAATTCCAAAATACAACAAAAAAAGTCAAACTTTATGTTTTCGTTTAAGTTTAGTAGCATGAAGAAAGATATCTGGAAAGATCCTTCTAGCAATCGTACAGGATACCTTCCAACCTTTATTCTTCCTCTCATACTTAATCAAAACTCGAAAATTAAATTACTCTATCATGTTTTTGACAACAACACGACCTTAACAAGACTGAATCTAGAATATCAAATTAAAATAATAAAAAAAGACCGCTCCAAAGTTTTCATCAATGCGTATCGAGGAGACTTTTTTTAAACATAAGAAAGGTTGCCAGCTGTTACATGGTAGAACTAGCCGCGGATTTTTCTCCTTCTGATCATATTAATAATCTTGATGAAATCCTTTTAATTTTTATAAGTTGCCGACAAACTAATCTAGCTTCGATCGGAAACGAATCAGAATTATACGTGGTCGTGGAAAGTTAATATATTTTTACTTGGCGGATTTTTGAGTAAAAATCAAGTAAAACTAAGTAGTACTGAATTCTACTTAGAACTTGCTCTTATTTACTTAAAAATCTCTTATAATAAATGGGTAAAGAAAATAAGAGTAGTTAGTAAAAGGCCGATTGCACCTCATTAGATCTCACATCGCGCAAGCGTGATGATCGATCTAATAATGGGCAATCGGCCTTTTACTAACTACTCATAATAGTAATTTATACTAATTTTCACTAAATTGAGGCACATTAAACACATAAAAAAGGGTCGTTTATTGGAGGTATTTTGAGTTTAGAGAAAGGGTCATTTTTGAAAAAATGGTTTCCGCCATCTTGGATTTTCATCATTTTGCTGACTCAGCACTTTTTGTTTTTCGACTTTTTTTCAAAACGTCAGCACTATTTTCAAAAGGAATTGGGTGACTTGATTTAAAAAAAAATTATTAAATAAATTAGAAGATCTACCACAAAAAAATTAGAGAATTTAAAATTAATTCTACCACAAAATATTAGAGAATTTAAAATCGATCTATCTATTTGTTATTTTGTTAAATAAAAAATAGATCAATATGAGTGACAAAAAAGAAGAAATTGCAAAAAGAATAATTAGTGAAAATGAAAAACCAGAATAAACTAAAGAAGAAATAGAGAATTTTGAAAAAAAGTTCAACTTTAAACGATTAAACAGAGCTGATTTAGTAGATTTTATAAATTTTGGATTAATATATTTGTTGTTTCGTGCATTAAGATTAGGTTATACATTTACGTATAAATTTAGACAAAAGCTTGAAAAAATAAAACAAGAGAATAGAGACTTATGGCATAACATTTTAGTAGATGAGTTAAAAGAGTCTGGATTTCTTAATAGTGAGGTTAAAGTTGTTAAAGAATATAAATTAAAAGATAAAAATTGATATGTGAGTATGATTTGGTGTTGTTGTTGTAGTATTACAAATATATTTAGTGAGTATAATTATCATGTGTGTTGTTCAAGTTGTTATGAAATTTATTACAAGGTGAAACAGTATTCGAGAGACAAGTTGAAGCTTTCACCTCAAGAAATAAGATTAATGTGGGATATAAAGAAATTTGTGTTCAAGTATGATGAAAACAACTTTTTAAAGTATAGAGATTATGGACCCAAGGTTGGACAAAATAAAGGACTATTTATTCTTGCAGAGATTGGAAGACCACGCAAATGAATTAGGTGATTTGTATGAGGAATACAATTATAAAAATGTGTTAAAAGATTTTAGAGACGAATTTGGAAGTGGGGAAGACTATGAAAATATGATATTTGAGAATGAAATATATGAAAAAAAATTGTGTAGTGATTTTGAGGGAATGAAGAAAAAAAGACAAGAGTTTAGTTTGAAAAATATAAGATGAAATTTATTGTATGATTAAAACAGGGTTTGAATATTATAGATTTAATCAATATTTTTATCTTTGTCAAAGATGTAAGGTTTTTGAGTTAATAATAATTGATGGTTATTTAGTTTGTCCAAAATGTTATGTTGTTATTGATATATTTTGTGATGGATATTCTTTTGGTAGTGATCAAAGAGTTCTTTTTAGGAGTAAAACGAATTATACTTGCAAGACAACACAAAAGAAAAAGGATCAAATTTATCATAAAAAGTTAGATGATTTAAATAAACGATTGTTGACTTTGAAAAAACAATTTGATAGAATAAATGATAAAGAAGGAGAAAAAAAATAAATAAATGGAAACAAATAACATTCGAGAGGAACTTTTAAAACTTGCAGATGCAAAAGAAATTAAGCATTCTGTGACCTACATTAAGAAAGCATCAGAAAAGACACTTGAGAAAATCTACAAAGATTATCAACGTATGCAGTTGAATGAAACAAATGAGATGTTAACAGACACCATCATTGGAAAATTCTCTGAACTTTTACAACATTTGAATATGATTGAAGATGAAACAGTTCTTGGAAAAGAACTTGCAGAGAATAAACCATTTAGAAAAGATGTAAAACTCATCTTAGAATATGTCACACCGTATATTCCACTCGTAGGAATTCTTTCAGGAGGCATCGTCGCAGGAAAACATGTGATTCATAAAAAAATAAATACTCCTCAACCAGTACAAGAGGAAGAAATTGATTAATAAAAGAAAAAACAAAACTAAATTGTGTAATTGTACCAAGAAGAAAAAATGTTTATTTACGTACTCTTAAAATTCACCATTTTTATGATTTTATTAATAAGCCTTATAGCTTTTTCACCATTCATAGTAATTTTATAACCAATCATACTATTTTGTTTTTTTACTATCTTATGTTGTATGTTGATAGTAAGATTTTTCAAATGGTTTTTTAGTCCAAAACAAGTCGCTGTTGTTGTTAAAAAATCATGCAACTCATTAAAAAGAAGCCTAAGTTCATAAAGAAAAAAACTTTCCACACTTGCAAGTGTGGAAAGTAATCGGGTGATTAAAAAAAATAATTTTTTTTTAATATTAAATAAATAAGGAATGACAACAAAAATTACCAATCCATCCAACAAACAAGATAAAGATGGTGACTTTAAATTAATGAAAGAAAGATCAAACAATACAAAACAATTTGTACCACCTAATTTAGAAACAAATACAGATCCATTTAACATGATTATTGTTGGTTTCACAAGTTGTGG
>JAOBYK010638554.1:0-10825 GCA_025434845.1 Phenganax subtilis | reverse complement strand
AATGCAGGTGAGATTGCGTTTTGGAGAATCGGCGCTTCACTTTTGGAGGAAGTCTCGTACGAAACACTCGTTTTGGAGAATCGGCGCTTCACTTTTGGAGGAAGTCTCGTACGAAGCGCTCGTTTTGGAGACTTGGCGCTTCATTTTTGGAGGAAGTCTCGTACTAAACGCTCGTTTTGGAGACTTGGCGCTTCACTTTTGGAGGAAGTCTTCTACGAAACGCTCGTTTTGGAGACTTGGCGCTTCACTTTTGGAAGAAGTCTCGTGCGTTTGCGTGGCGCCGTGCCACCGGGAAGCGCGAAACATGCTGGTGTAAACCCGGCGCGTCGCTGGTGCCAGAGACATCCTGCATGTTGCAGCTGAGCGAATGGACATCCTTCTGCGGGATCGCCAGCACTTCTTGCACCGCAAGACCGGAGATGAGCCACCACACAAGATCCCCTTCAAGATCCCCTTGATCGAGCAGAAGAGGGAGATCCTGGGTCAGCTTCTGGCCACGGAGGATCATTTGGGTCACTCCTGGCAGGCTTTCCGCTCAGGGGTGCAATGCGCTGCGCTAGGTGCAAAAAGCGTCTACGCTCCAAGAGCCTCATCACGGAGTTGAAGGGCTTTGCACAAGCCATGTGAGCACAGTGTGACCAAGCCCAAAGGCAAGCCGACGAGGTTTGAGGTCATTCACGACCTCATCCAAGCCCAGTCCGGAGTTCAAGCTGGCGTCCACCACCTCCAGTTGGACAAGGCCTACCTGAGATGCACTGAGTGCAGGAGCTATATACTAGCTCGCTGCAATGCCAGGTGGGACCTCTCCCGCCAGCCCTCTGGCAAGGTCATCTCACACCATGACCAGGACTGGCAATGTGGCACAGTGCACTAAGTGCCACGGCAAGGCCAAGATCAACAACGACAAGCTGGAGCTGAACGAGCGGCTGCGTAAGTGCTGTAGCAGCACCAGGTCAAAATACCTTCGCTAATGGTTTGGCTGAGCACCCCATAGCACTCAGAAAAGGCGTGCAAAAAACAATATAGATATACATTGTTTTGGAAAGTAGGGTCCCATGCACTTAGAGAATCCTAGAAAGATGTGTTGTATTTCAAAGTTTTTGGGAAGTAAGAAGCAAGATTGCACAAGGCTTCCTGTACTTAGAGAATTCCAGAATGTTTTTAAATATCCCAAGTTTTGCTGGAAGTAAGAAATCGGATTCTCTAGGACGGTTCTGTGCAATCTCACTTCTTACTTCCAGCAAAGCTTGAAATACGTTCATTTGTTCTGAAATCATCTAAGTCCATGTACATGGAATCATGCTGTCTAAATACCGTGCATTTTCCCACCGCAAACAACACCCAATCTCAAGCATTTGCTGTTCCCCTTAATTATATATTTTTGCCCATGTCAACTAGAATATTAATTGGACGATTCATTGGTGGAAAATAAACTATGCAAAAAGAAGCTAGAACAAAGTTACGATTCTGCTTGCCAGGCAAGGGTAGGGGACAAGATATCCATTAACATTTGGCCTAAGTCCGGTATTCTTGATATGCAAAACACCTCTTGAAGAAAGGAAACCCTTTCCAGAGTTTCTTTTGGTCAAAAAGAGATTTGAGTACACGTTCCATTCCCAAGTCTTTTCATTAAGATGTGCTCTTGGCTTTCTCTTAACAATAGTATATAAAACGATTATCACATCGATTCCTTTATAAAAGCTCGTTCATATTTGTTTAACCAGGGACTGCAGAAGTCCCAGCTCTCCATATCTCATCCTGTCATAGAGATATGTTCCGTACAAAAACAGTATACAATTCTTTATGATGCTTTCTTCCTTCACGCGGTCTTCACCCTGTATCAGCCTTCATTAGAATTGGTTTTCCTTGGCAATCGCCTCCTTTATTAATATGTTTCTTAAATCACAATGTATCCTTTGCAAACAGTCTTTCTCTCTGCAAAAGTGAAACTATCCTTTATTGAAAACACCTCCATAATTGCCAAATGCTTTTGTGGAAGCTTATTCAACCCTATTTGTCTCTACTAAAATAAAAGAAGAGAGCTAAAAGTATCCATGCCAAAGGCCAAAGGAACTTAGTTCCGTAGTGTTGACTTTGGGCTGGCAGAAAGTTGCGGTAAGCACAATAGTCATTCAATACAAACTTCACTTATTGATAAACACATCTATAATTCCAAGTCAAAGCAGGAGCGCACTGAACAACCAACGTCCTTGCATTTAGTTTACCTCCCCTGAAAAGACTTGAATGCCAAAGTGCTGGTTTGTACTCTGACTAGAAGAGAGTTTCCTTCTTTGTGCAGTTCTGCCCCTCCTGATAAAACTCATTTATTCTCCCTTTCCCGACAAACTCTTCCAGCTCTGACTGGCGTGCCTTTTCTCAAACAGCTTCTGAATTCATGTTTATACTGTCATTCTCTATGTGCAAACATTATTGAAATTTATTGAGAATCAATCAAGAAAACCGGAATTAGACCAAACATAAAAAGATTGTTTGGTTTCTACCCTTGCCTAGCAATTAGAATCATAATGGATTCTAGCAATATTGTGCATTTTCCTGCATAGTTCTTTTTCCTCTCTTGATGCCCCTCTTGGCTAGTCAGCTCTATTGATAGTTTGCTCCTTGTTTTGTTCAGTTTCCTTCCCAGCTTATACAGATGATTTGTATCACACTATTTCTGTTTACTGACTGTAAACCATCTTGAACAAACCTGCAATTATCTGGGAACCATGTCTAAATCACCTGGAACAAATATCGATTTACCTGCCCAACCATCTGCATACAAACATCTGAAGCCTAGGTTCCGGAGGGAGGTATAATATATATATATACTTAGTATACAATCTGAGGTCTCAGCAGTGGTGGAGGCGCCTTCCGAAACATACAATTGGCTTTCCACAGGAACTGAACCACGAACAGTGTGGCTCAAAAGGCTTTGACGTTCTGTGTCTACCGCATTTTGCTGTCACAGTGACAGTGACTAGACCAAGTGTTTTCCCAAGCATGTCTCATCACCTCCTCCGGCATGTCCTCACCTGGCACAAAAAAGTAACTGAAAAACGAATAATCAATCAAGCAAAGCAAGCGAAGCAAAGCAAATAAGGGTCACTTCAATTGATCAGTTGCTTCTAGGGCTTGGCTCCATATGCGAAGCGAGTGATACGCGCAAACCGGTGGAGATGCCTTCAAATGTGTCCTGCCTTGGGCAAATGATAGAGCGCTAAAATGATACCTGCCAGAGATATTCCCCTGAGATGCGAGCAGGAGCTCCCCGGTCTCCTGTAAAATCGTGCTCGTACGATCACAAGCATGGTGTGCAATTGATCCATTTTGACAGCGATGTCTATTTGCGATTTTTGCGGCCAAGGTAAACCGCTGGTCGAGTCAAAGGTGCAAAAGAGTGCTCCTCATGGAGCTCGGTCTCAGTAACTGGCTCCAAATCGGAGTCTTCAATGACAGGTGGCGGGTCCTGCATATTACACGAAAGATCGAAAGGCTAGTTGCAATTTATTGTCAAGGTGGGTTTCTATTGAAAGGGCACCACCTGGGACCTAAGTTTCCGTTGCTCATTGGCGAAATAACGCGGTCACCCAGGGCTAACAACAAGACCTGGCAGTTTCTCCTCTTGCAATGATGTTCAAGCTTCCGAGCATTCTGCACATGGATTAGAATCAGAACTTGAATACTTGTTTGTAAGTGATTTCTTCTATCTATATAAGTATGAATGCCTTAAAGAGCAAAAAGTGGACAGCTCCTCGCCACGTAGCAGCGCCTCATTTCTCTTAAGGACTCGTTCGGCACGCCTTCGACCTAATATGCATCGTGTGTACAAAGTTTCTTTGACATAAAAAAGAAAGGGCAGCTGCCAAGATCTAAGTGACCCCTCTCGAAGTCAACCGTTGGACTTATCTTTTCTCTTCCTATCCCTCTCTCTCTCTCTCGCCTGCACTCCAAACATTCTGCTGAGCACCCCCCAGCTTAACAACTATTTCGGAATGTAAAGTCGGTCTTGGAGCTGCTGAGAGCTTTGGATCAGGCAATATACAAGTGTGAATCGAAGAGCTTACAAGGCATGCGCACCAATCAAACTCGGTCAACCCGTTCTGAAAATAGGCTTGTGATGCAAATTGTTTAAACCCACCATGCCTGTTGGAGAGAAGCAATCTGTGGGCTGCGCGAATGATGCCGTCTTCGCTTTTCAGGGCTGAGGGTTTGTACTTACCATATCTGAATGCAGCACACAGCTCTCCAAATCCCTTTTTTCGATTGGGTTTCGTTGGTTGTCAAGCTCCTGGGACGCGGTCTCAGGCTTGCGTTGGGTTTATGTCACTAATTTTGCGACTTTGCTAAGCCAAATGGGGTGTTGGGATTCAGGTTTCGGTGTTGGTTTTCCCACTGCCTGTTCAGTTCGGGTTCGCACCCACCAAGAGCTGCAAGTCTCCTTTCCAGGGATCCAGGATTTGGTTCTGTTTCGGTTTCTTTTCACCTTTTGTTGTACTCATCTCTCTTCAGGATTCAGTCTTCGGCTCTCCTCGAATCTCGCCAGTCGTCAGTACAGAATGAGTTTTTTGTGTTTGATGTGGTTGATGTGCGGGGCGTTTCCATGCAACTTTGTTTGATCAAAATATCGTTCTGTTTGTCCTTGTCTTGCTTGTGAGGTTCTCATCCGAGTTAAATAGATCATGGGTCAGATCAAAGCCAGCAGCAAAGAGCTGTTGAAGTATCTTCCCGAGAGCTTGCAGTGGCATCAGTGGCACGTCGATGCACCAGTGCCGAAGTCAAACTAGCGAAACGCTCAAGCTGTAACACGGCCAAACTGGGAGAGGCACGCTTTTCTGCTAGCCTCTTCCTTTCAAGACGCTCCTTGGGCAGTTCTGGCCGTGAAAAAACCATGCACAAATCACATCTATAACTGACCAAATTAATCATGTATGGCTGATGGCTTACTAAATTTTGATCATACCGGTATACCCAGGCTGCGTACGTGCCACAGCTCTTGAACACAGCCCTCCAAAATGTCACCTATCTCTGACATTCTCTGACCATTACTTTGATGCATTCGTATGTTCTTGGCAGGCCCAAACTGACTTACAGCGGGAACTGACAAACTGTCAAAGCATGTCAGCCCGCTGTTGGGTCCAATGAGGAGTGTGGCGGGCATGAGAGACCAAACCAACTGGCGCAGCTCCTCAAGGTATTACAAACCTACTGAGGTCCGACACTCATGAGGCATGAAAACTTCGAGCCAGGCCACCAGCGATCAGGATTGAAGGTCAGACATATCTTACACCACCAAATGCCCCCGCAGCCTCACTCCTTAAACATGTTTGAGTAGAGTATGAGTATGATATGTATCCATATCAACTATGTGCATATACCCGCAGCAACTCCCTACATATCTCGTTTAAAAGCGTTGATGGGTGGCGAGGAGCACCGAAGAGAAAATGTCCAAGCAAGGGTTGATTCATGACTAGCCCGAAGATTTATGACTAGCCTGAAGATTTCTGAAGATTTTGATTGCCTTGGTTTTCACAGGATGGAGACGCATGGAGAGTGTTTTCGAATCAGAAACACAGAGAATAATGTGTTGGGTTCATTCAAACCGTTACAATTGCAACCGCATAATTGCATAATTTTGACAGTACCAATGTGACAGTCTGATCTGTTTCTCCAACGTGCTTTAACCAAGCTTAAATCAGCTAAATATGATGTGTCTGTGTATGTAGAGAGAGAGGGAGAGGGAGAGAGAGGTGATTTAACATCACAAGCACAACCTCGCGGCCTTTGCCTTTGGTTGACTGGTGCGGGAGGCGCCTTCTCAGCAGCCTCATCTGCAGCTTCTTGTTGGCGCACTTTATCCTGTGCAGAATAGGAAACAAGTATATGTTTATAGATTACTGTACTTTGTGTATGAGTGTATGTGTATATGTATGTGCATGTTTTTTTTTCTTCGTCTATTTTCCGTCTGCATCTCAGTCGGCCCTTTTGGCCTTAAAGCACGTCGGCAACGTCATCTGTTGCCCACTGTTGCCACATGGTTTCACCAGCGCCCTGCTGGCTTTGAAGCCCAAAACACTTGGCCTCCTTTCCGCCACATGACGTGGCTTGCATGCCCTTGCCATTGCAGCCCTGGTGTCCAAATCTGGTCCCAGCAAGGAGCCTGTGCCAGGCTGAGGAGCTTGTCTTTGGCTGCATGGCGGAGGGAGCGAGCATTGCAACTTTAACAGACAATGTAATTCTTTCTGCAAGACAAAGGTGTGCGATGCAATGCCCTGGAGCTCCGGTCTAAGCATGCTCTGCAGCAAGCCTGCTTTTGTTTGCTGCTCTACTTCTGCGCCTCCTTTGATCGGGAACCCTCTGGACATTTCACATTCTTCATCTTTCATGATGAGCAACTCCTCATATTTGCAGTGCTTGGTGATGCGCGTCTGACAAGCCTTGCACTGGAGCCCTCTAGGTCGCGCTTCTCACTTGTGGCCCTTCTCAGCAACTTGATTGCCGATGTCAAGGAAAAGCTGAGCCTTTTGGTCCCTAGCCTTCTGCCGATTTGCCTTGCCCTTTTCTCTGTCCTGCTTCAAAAAGTGATCCCTCGTCTCCATCAAATACTTGATGCGCTGGATGGCAAGTGGTGCAACTTGTCTGTATCTCTGATCAGTGATCTTGAGAGATTCTTCCTCTGCCTCCGGCCTGAGGGACAAGGCCATCTCCTTCGCCAGGACTGAGTTTGGCTCAGGCTGAAGGGCTTGAGCGGCTGCGCTGGTCATGGGCAATCAGGTTGTTGAGATCATGGAAAACCTCACAATGCTTCCCATGCACCCATGCCTCCCAGGCCCTTGTGGCCAACACTTGCACCTTGACCTGGTGCTTCAAATCCACATAGTGGGCGACAAGCCGCAGCCCATAGAACCATGCCCGTTCAATGCTCTGGGTCCCGGGTAGGACTGTAGTGACAGCCCCTTTCCGGAAAAGCTCACCATCAATGGGCGTGTGATGCGCCAAAGCAACAACAAAGTGCTTGAGCCGAGGATCAGCACTCGTGGGCGCTATGCCAACGGTGACAACATCACCTCATCATGCGTTGTCCATGAACGCCAGGTTTGCAAAGCGGCTCCACCAGTCGAGATCTCATACCTCGGAAGCTGCAACAGGCCCTGAGCCCAAAACTCTAGGCTGATGCCACTTTCAATCTCTTGCTTGTACTCGCTGTCAAGCGGCGCAAAAGCTTTCTGTGTTTCTGGGCAAGTCAAAGCAGATGAACGGCAGTGGCATCACATTGGCAGTGTGGGCAACGAAGTTGACTCCCTGATACGCCATCAGCCTGCTTGGTAAAAATGGCCCCTTGATGCCAGGTCTGCAAAGCCACATGTTGGGGCGTGGTGAGTTGCCTTGTCAGCCTCCTCCATGGCAGCCAATCCAGTGGTTGTTGCACTTCTTGCAAACGAGTCCTCTTGTTGACGCTCATGACTGTTTCCCACTTCCTTGCTCTGGCCAACTCTTGCTTGAGAAAGAACCAGTCGGCGCGCATGCTGAGTTTGAAGTCAGGTTCACCGTTGTGACCAGGCTTGGTCCACTCATCATGCTGCTCGTAGGACCAGCCATGTTCCTGCAAATAGCATTGTAAGGCTGCAGCCGGTCCCTTGGCACGCTGCCAGGGATGAGCCACACCAGCTAGCTTCTCTTTGTGGATCTTCCATGCCTTCTCAAGGTCCCTCTGCAGCTCCTCTGGCCAGTTTTCAAAGAACCTCCTGTACAGCCTGACTTGGTCAACAAAAAAAGCTCCATAGACCGGGCCTCGATGTCTTTCATGCATGTCGTACAGGACGTCAGCATTGCCTGTCTTCTGTAAGCCAATCTGACGGCCCATCGTTACCCTGATGCGCTTGCGCAATTGAGGAGCTAGCCCCATTGATTCCTGGCCCAAGTTTATTCCAGCCAAGACACTGCCTTTCTAGAGCTTCAGCCTGATGGCTTGGGCCGGAATCTTCAAAGTAGCCAGCTTTTTGGTCTAGGGAGGTGTTCTTGAAGGGTCCTCTTGACTTCTGCATTGGAGACTACGAAGCCAGTCTTCTTACGAAGCCAGCCTTCTGTGGCGACAGCTTTAGATTGTCCTTCTCCAATTCCGCCTTGACAAATTCATAGGCTTGTATCGCTACCCTTGCAGTATTGTTGCGATTCCTATCCACAACATCAAAACTGAGGTCGTCGATCCAAAAGTCAGAATGAAGTTGTGGAAATTTGCCGTGGAACTCTTTGAACGCTCTTTGCAAATACACCTTTGCAGCTACCGGAGCTTGCGGATCACCCATGACTCGTCCATAGTGGTTCAGAGGCTTCTCCTTCAACTTCCAAGATTCTGGTGCCTGTGTATAGCCGCGTGGGTGGCTGGGTAGGACGAATTTAGCCATCTGTTGGCCAGCTGATAGAAAGAAGTTGGACATGTCCAGTAGCACCGACATCGCCGTTGTGCGGTGGGCCTTGTGATGTTCTGCAGACACTCAGTCCCAGGGACTGCTCGCTCCCAAGCGTAGTCCTGCTGGATATTGGATGCCCATTGCTTGGTTTGTACATTCCTGAGCCGACACCACAATCTATACAGCGTTGCAACCAAAGCAATTGGCCTTTCTATTGCCTGGCTGGGTATCATGGCCTGTTCCTCAACTGATGGAAGAGCTCTTTGAGATCCTGCATTGCTCCAAAAGGCAGAGTGCGCAGAAAATCAAAACCAATGCCGTCCAGGCCAGGTGCCTTGACATCTGCACATCCTTGAGTGGAGGGAGGCCGCGAGCCTCTTCCGGTCCTTTCATGATGAGCTGCTCCAGTTCTGTCGAGGACTTGCCAAATTGCTCCCCACTGCCGGACACGCTGCGGCGCGCGTTGAACTCTAGGCAACCCCTGAAAGGGCCGCAAATACGGCATCTCATCGCGCTTCAACGTTCTCCTGCAACCACTGGACGTGGCCTTGGTCAGCCACTGCCGGTATTCTTCAGTTTCCTGCGACATGCTTTCCTCTTGATGCAGTTCACGTTGCTTGCGCGCGTAGTTCAGCAGGACACGGATGCGCTCATCTCCACGCTGGTGCCATAACACGTCGAACAACATCTGGAAGCCCTCAACCTTGACCGGGGCATCCGGGCGCCAATGCTCTTTCACATGCCACCCCAGCTTTTGCAGTTTGCATTGGTGTTTTGGTTCTCTGCTCGGTCGATGGAGGAGCTGTTGCAGTCTCAACTCAATTTGCCCCCAATAGGCAAGACTTCCTCTTCTCCACAGCCAAGGTTTACCGGGATCAACCAATGGCCTCTGCACATACTGCAAGGAAGTGCCTCTGCCTGTTGTCGGATGGTCTAGCTTCTGCAGAACATAGCGCTCAATGCGACTATAGAGGTTGCCAGCTTTCTGCGTCAAAGGATCTGGAATTTGATGCAACCATGTACCTCAGTATGAGTCTCTTCAACTTGATGCCATTCTCTGTCAGGGTGTTCCAGTTTTGGCGCCGGGCCAAACTTGGTGAGTTGCCGCACAGCAAGGTCCTCGAAATGACCATCGATGTGAAAGGACAACGTGGCACGCGGCCGGAAAGGAACCAACCAATTTTTTTTCTCCGTCACATCAGCGACCAAAGCCGTAGAAACCAGTGCCCAATCCAGATCGCTGCCAGTATTGCAGGCTTCTTCTCCAGTTGCCAGGACCTGCGCTTGCATCAGCTGCGCCATGGTCGTGGTCATGAAGACCTCCGGCGAGATGTTGAAGTCACCCGCAATGATGACTGGTTTTTGCACCGCCGAGACAAAAGCTAGCAAGCCCGCCCACAAACTGGCGTTCGTGGGCCCTTGAATGCCTTCTCCACACTCCAAAGCCCCTGTTGGCCATCCATTGCTGAACTTTGTCATGGTCCTCTTTCCTAAGGTGAGTTTCAACCAGGAAAATTGGATATCTCTTCCGGGTGACCAGCCATTGTCGAACCTGTTGACCAAGTTGCGTGACATTGGCGAAATCAAAACAAATTCCTCCTGCACAGCATCTCTTGGCCCCTTCAGGTCTGTCGGCGTCCAGCTTGGCCTCAGAGCTTTTGAGATCTTTCGGCAGTAGCCTGGCTGACGGGACCGCCGATACTTGGACAATCTGCATCGGTGGTCTCACTCAGCTGTGGACAGGCTCTGGGAAAAACACCATCATCTACAATCCAATACAGTCCTCTGTAAATGAAAACCGCATAGAAATGCCCTTGAAGGTGTGCCGTTCCAGAGTGGCACAGAAAGCCAATGACCGAGTACTGCGTCGTCCGAGTTTCATTGCCATCCTGAGTGGTGGGCAAGTTGAAGATCGAAGGAACAAGCAATGGTCGATGGTGTTTGGTCCATTCACCGGCCACTGTAGCGTAGCGGCCAATTTGAGCCGCCCAAAGCCCTTGACCATCAAAAACTTGGCCTTCGGCTGCGTTAGCCCATTCGGCAATGAGCTCTTCCAGTTGACCTGTGCCTTGCGCCTCAGAGAAGATCAAATGCATAGGAAAGCCTCTTCTGTGGTGAACCTCTTGCCTGAAGTCCACATGATGGTAGCCCTGGATAACTGCATCCGCGTTGGCCAGGTTGACCAATTACTGCAGGAAATGGGAGGCGTCATCCTGCTTGGTATCAACAAATTTCTGCCACAGAGGTTCAAGCCGCCCTGGCAAGGCGGGCAATTAGTCATGGCCTCCCTCAATGCTCTAGCTGTGTTCTGCCACAGGCGGGGGCCCTCCATGAAGCTACCAGCCCATGCGCAAAGTCTGAAAGCAGCATTGGCGAAACATCGGTTTTTGGGATTGCCCCATCTGCACTGAATTCTG
>JAOBYK010638443.1:0-10826 GCA_025434845.1 Phenganax subtilis | reverse complement strand
TATTCTCAACAGTTCTTTTTAGAACTATTTCCAACCATTCACCATGGTTAATATGTTTCTCTCGGCTATCTTTAAATCCAATTATAACTATTACTCTTATATCTAAGCTTAGACATATCCACAAGATCAAGTTGAATTTGATCACCCAAGTTGTTAACGTAAGTTTGAAGTGTTTTATGTCTTTTCACAATTCTCTTAAACCTTGTGAAGGTATCTTGAGTCTTTAACCAATCTTTAACCTTTTTTCTTGGAATACCCAAGTCTTGTTCACGCGACTTCTGCCATAGTTTCTCAGCAGACATGTACCCAGTTTTTGGATCGTAATAGAAGTCTTTTAATTCTTGCTCTTTTTTAAAGTTGTTCATGTCCATTTTATTTTATGTAAAGTTCAAGTAACACGGATCGAACCTGTACACTACCACTAACATTAGTTCTAACGTCAAAAGTAAATGTCTCCCAAATTCCGTTGTAAAGTGTGACTTCACTTTCGATGTCTTTGTAATGACTCACAGATCCATTGAGCGTCTGAGTTGTTGTAATAGGTAAACTCACTAAAGCAGAACTTCTTTGTCCTTGTGGGTCAAAACTGTAAGTTTGATTCACAGCATCACAATGTACACTGACATATCTTAAACCTCGATGAATGTCACACTCATTGTCGGACTCTGTCCACTTGTTTTGAGCTATTTTTTTATCTTTTGTGAAACCTAACAAAAGCCCAAAATTCTTGAGACATAGAGCGTCATTCTTACAGTATATCTTACACTTGTTTGTATAAGGAAGCTTAAGTAGTTCAATTTTATACTTGGCTTATTCTTTTTGAATGTCATCAAAAGTAAGAGAACCAACTGGAAGTAAAAGTGTCACACTGTCTTTGGAAATGAAGTTATTCTCTCTAGAAATGATGTTTTTATAATTCCAGAATATTGTAGCTGGTTTGAGAAACAGCCTGGAGTCAGAAGTTGTCCTGATTCTTTTGTCTATGTGGAGTTCTTTACGATTATTGTCAATAAATACAGTGAGTTTGTTCATTTATTAAATAAATGAATCAAGATGAACTTGATAGATATTATAAAGTTGTGTATGGTAAAAACTATGAAAAAGCAATGACTATTCATGACACTCAAGTACAAAAACTTCAAGACGACTTTAGTAAAAAGTATCCAAATGCTAACCTAGATAAGTTTGAATTTAATGTCATCGTGGATCCAAATACTTTAGACTTTGACACTTCTATAGACTATGACGTCACAAGTGATTATGGAACTGACATTACTTCAAAAACATTCAAAGACAAATACTCTTATGCTTTGTTTTGGACTCCTAGAATTTGGAACAACCGAGGAACAATCACTGGTTTAAAACTTGAAGAGCGTCTATAGATTTTGAATCATTTGAGACTTACGTTAATGAAAATGACTACTCTAAGTGTCAACTTGAACCACTTGACGTCAAGTGGAAGAACTCTGATAATGATAAAGACATTACCAAAGCAAACTTCAACTATCTTGAAGACCCCTATTTTACAAGTTTAGTTGCTTCTTATGCTTTATCTTATAAATCAGGATATTCATTAGAACACTTAACTAGGCTAGGTCAACCTAAAGTGATTTCAAGTATTAGTAAGTACTATTTTTATTATCATATGAAGAGGTTCTTAAGACAACCTTCCAAACTAAGTACTTTTGTCAACAAAGATGACCTGAAGCTTATACAAAAGAATATTCCTACGAAGAAAGTCTGGAGATACAGATTGAAACATACTAGAGAAGCAATGAGTTATTTCTTAGAAAAGAATCCATGAGTAAGGAGGTCTCATTATGTGTTTCCTAGAAATAACAGGTCTATGGGAATTCTTGGAATTGGATATGAGTACGTTGATAAAGTAGTTCCAAGAAATGAATCAAACGATTGGAAATCGTACATAAAGTCAACTTCTGATGGGCTTACACAAACCGGACAAAAACTCTTACAACAAGTTATAGAAAGTTTTGTATATTGCAAACTTGGATCTCAAGCAAAAACAAGATGGTCTATTTTTAATAAAGGAGCAAAGAGTTCTCAGACTCAAGACGTATTTCACAAACTTGTACAAGACACTGTAGTTCAAGATGATCCTACTGTAACAATAAGTAATATGAGAAGATCAATTCAAGATACAAACGCCATACTTAATATGGTAATTAGCCCAGGACTAATTTTAATTCCATCAAATTTAATTATATTAGATAAACCCATTGAGGGATTTAACAACACTTTAACAACTGCCACAACAAGTATGAAATTTGGTAAAAACGAAAAACTTAACAAAGTCACAGCTCCTGCGCAGAAAAACACAGCTCTTACGCAGAAAAACACAGCTCCTACGCAGCTTAAAACAAATATTACACAGTCTAAACCAGATACTACGCAGCTTAAACCTAAACCTTTTGACTCTACTCACGTTACCACCGCGGGTGTAATGCTAATATTTGGAATACTTGTTTCAAGATTTCTCCTTTAAATAAATGATTTTAAATTATGGTTATACGCATGGTGAAAGTCTGCCATGTACAAAAACATACTTATTTAACTTTCATTATCCTGGATTAGCAAAAAATAAAACATTAGATCCTTTTATAAAAATAGCTCAATATGATTATCCAATTACTTCAATTTATCACCCAGACCTTAATGAAAAAACAAAACTAATTTTGTTGTATCATATATTTAATAATGATAATCCTCTAAGTACTTTAACAATAGAATACAAATTAATTATTTATCTTAAAAACGATACTATGACAAGACATAGTTTAAAAACATTTCAATTAACCAAAATTAAAAAGTTTAAAAAGTATTATTTAGCTGTATTAGATACTAGTTTTTTGTTAAAAGATTATGTTTCAAAAGTGAAAAATGTATTGTTTTTTTATATTCAGATCATTAAAAAGTCCGATGAACCATCTGGAAATGAATCTGTGCTAAATTTATGGTTGAAACTTTAACATAAAATAAATGTCTTTAAATTATGGTTATACACCAAAACAAGAACTTGCACCTAAAGTTATTAAAACATACTTGTATAATTTCTCTTATGCAAGCTTACAAGGAAAAGTAGGTTGGAATATTCCAAAGACACTAAATTCAGGTTATCCAGCGACTTCAATTTATCTACCAGAAGTAAATGATACAACAAAAATAAATTTGTTAAATCATACCTTTGACAATGACTCTGTTATAAATAACGTAACTGTAAGGTATGCAATTTATACTTATATGAAAAATGGCATAAAACAGCAAAAATCTATAGTAACATTTAATATTACCAAAAATAAAATAATTAATATTGGAGGTTATCAAGCTGTTCCAATGAACATTTCTGTTTATCTTAAAGATTATGTGACAAACGTAAATGATGTAGTTATGTTTTATGTACAAATCGCAAAAATATCAGGAGGTAATCATGGAAATGAGTCTAATTTAAATGTTGCTGTAGAAACAGTATCTGAACAGGATTTGTCTGGCTAAATTTTCTTCTATATTTTTACTATAAAGTTGACCGGCTGAAAACTCAAGAGACCTCCAGGAGAGCTTTTTTACCATAGTTTTTACTATAAAGTTGACCGGCTGAATTTTAAAGAGAAACTATTAAATAAATGAGTTCTCAAAAAACTAAAGACGTGAAACCGCAACAAGAAGTTACGCATCCTGCAACAGCTACTACGCAAAACAAAGTCAAAGATCCCAAAAAAGTAGAAGCAGGAAAACGTTTAGCAGAACTTTCTAAAAAAGCGAAAGAAGCAAAAAAGAAACTTCAAGAAAAATCTTAAAATGATGATGTCACTTATGGGTATAACCCTATTATTGGTGTAATTTCTATTCTCGGGCTGCTTTGTTACATGAACTACAAACCTTCAACTCAAACACAACTCACTGTCAGTGAAGATCTTAGTCTTGTCAACTCCGTTGTAATAGAAGAAACCGAACCTTTTGTGAGAGAAGTTAAACTAGACACTTTTGACTAAAAAAATTAAGAAAATGTTATTAAATAAATGAGTAGCAATGAGACTAAAATTATTAATCAAATTTACAATGCAGCTGTCGTAACCTTGGCAGCTGTAGGAGTTTCTATGACAAGCAAAAAAATAATAGGAGAACCACTTGGTACACCACAAAATGTAAATGGAACTTTGAAACTTGCTGGTGCTGTGATGATCGGATCTGTTATTGTAAAGTACCTCGAAAACAAAAAAATTATTCCTGAGAAAATTGACAAATAAATGACATCAACAGTAGCAGCACTGGTCTTCAACCCGTTTGCTTTTGCAGGTGCTGGGTTTTTATTTAGTAAATTAAATCACAATGGGTATGAAAAAGAAATGAAGAGACACAACTTAGCTCTGGAGAAACTCGCTCCTGAAGAGAAAAGTGGCTCAAAAAAGAAACTGCTAGAAAAGATAAATTAGCTAGATTACGTCAAGAACTTAGTGATGCCAATCAGGATCTTAATTCTACCAACAAATCTTTGGATCCACTCCGTGAAGAACTTCAAAAAACAGAGTTGGACTTCTCTAGAGAACCTGTTTTGGATGACTTCTATAGACCTTCAAAAGAAATAAAAGAGTATCAACACATTGCCTCAAGCGTTTTAGGACTCACGGGAGGGTGGATTCTAGGAAAAACTTTAAATTATGTTATATAATAAATGAAGAAAGAAACAAGAATAACTCATTTAAGTTCTGGATGGATAGAAGTGTTTCCAAATATTTCAAAAGCAGCAGAATTTCTTGGAGTTAGTTCTAGAGCAATCAGAACGATTTATAACAAGAAAATAGACCTATGTGTTAGAGGTGAATTATACAAAGTTAATATTGCTGACTTAACAAAAACAAGTCCTTTTAAAGATTAAAAAGAAAGCAACGACTGTAAGAAGTTATTTACTAATCTTATGAAAAAACTTGTAGTGTTTGTTTATAGATTTATCAGACTTGAATCTTCTACTTCAATATTTACACGGTAGTCTCATGTCTCTAAAATACTCGGTAATTTTTAAAGTTATTTCTTCATAGCTGTTAGACACTAAAATTAAATAATTGTTATCCTCATAATGTTTTAATCTGTTTTGTTGTTCTTTTGAGAGTACTCCAGTATCTTTAGGTGCTTTAAATTCTATACAAAAACCATTATACTTTTTATGAAAGTTCTTTATTTCTAGATCTGGTTCTCCTTTTGCGTAACCTTTTATATAAAATTTTATTCTTTTTGAACTAGTGTCTTGAAGTTCTCCTAATGATGTACTAAATAAGGCATTGGTACAATAATTTCTAAGAAAATAAATGACGCGTTTATGTAAACTAAACTCATCTAGAATGATAAATACTTTTTCATTCTTAGTGTTACATAATAGATACTTTCCACATGTTCGAATACTTGGTAACACTTTTGAAAACACCCAATCTTGAAATTGTTCTGCAGTGGGTAATTTACTTCTAAAAATCAATGCATAAACTCCAGGTTCCGGGATCCAAATTGTATTAGGTTGTGCATTCCTAAGGGAGGCGCAATTCGGGGCCTCCTTTGGTATTAAGTTCTTTTCTTCTTTTTTATACTTTTTGTTTACATGTTTAAAAATAGCATTTTTTGTATTAGTATATCCTAAAATTATAGCTACATCTTTTGCTTTAAACCAAATAATTTGGTTATTGCCTAAGTATGTGGTTAAAGATAAACCTAGGTTTTTATTTGTAAAAATCTTTGTTGTTAAAGAGTTCATTGATTCTTTTATTTTATAATTTTTTTTTTTTAAAGTTTGTTTGAGTTTATAGTGTCCAAAAGACAATGTATTAATTTTATCCGGTAGTATGTGTCCTTTATTATCATTTGCACTTATAGCAACTTTATTTATAGTCTCCGTGAATAAATTATGTTTTCTACTTCTTATTACATTCATTTTTCTATACACAGGAACACCGTTTTAAATACAGTTTTTATAATGTTCTAGTTTTAAATCTTTATCTATGACTGATTTCTTTATTCCTTTACATTTTTTAACTTCAGAAGAGTCTTCTTTTTGATAAGCATATAATTTTGGTCTAGGTCCTACAAACTCTGTAATTTGTGTACCCCCACACTCATCTTTGAAGAATCCAGGAACTTTTTTGTTAAGTCCTTTCTTAATGTGAGGATTATCTGTTACTATTTCAGATGTGTCAAACCATTCTTCAAGGTCTGGGGAAATGTCTTTGTAAAAGTCTTCGGTCTCAATTTCGCATAGTAAAGAATCTGTGTCTGTGAAACCAAGTTTTACCTTGTTACCATATTTTTGTTTCAAGTAATTGTAGTAAAAGTCATACATTAAAGTCTTGGATATGTCTAATATAATAGCGTCTAGGTAGATCGCTTTATCTAATACTACTTTACTCTTATAGTTTTGAATCGCAACTAAGTTTTCATCAAATCTTGTTAATTTATTAAACTTAGAATCATTTGTTAATTTTATAAGTCTTTTTTCTTTTTTTACAAGTTCAAGATTTATTCTTTTTCTTACATTCTCCATTGTTTTACCAAATACGGAATTATTCATAAGTTTAAAGAAGTCTTTCTCAAATTTATTCTTCGAATCGGTTCTAAGTTTTGTATTCATTTCAATATAAGGTTTCAACCACACAGATTCAAAGAATTTTATTCCTTTGTGTATCTTTTTTATGATTAATCCGTGTTTAAGATATTTTTTAGTGCTCTATAATGTATTAAGTAATTTGTTTTATCACATAGGGTAGGAATAAGTTTTTCTGTTGTGGTACCATTAAGTGTAGTTTTTGTTCTCTCTGGAGCAAGCGGATAATCATTGTGAAGATCGTGAAGACTCTCTGGATATTTAAGGTCTACTTGTAGGAAACAACCTTGACCCTCCAGTAGACTCTCCCAATTTTCAAGTTCTGTTGGCGTCATCCATTCAAATCCGTGAGTAGGAAGTGGAAACATCATTGCCCATCCATATAGATTATTAGCATCTAAGTAGACTATATATTTGCTTGGCTTAGTGGGATCATACTTCTTCATGTACTTATTATTTGCTTTAATATGCCTCTTTGTGATCATAGATATACCCCCTCTAACTCCTTTTTCAATCATTAAATACATATTTTCTTCGGAGAGAAGTTCTAATTTTACTTTTGTTAATTTTAAACATGCATCCCACGATAAACCTGGAGCTGTAAAAAACCATGCAGGATCTAAACTGTATTTTTTCATACATACACTTCTAAATTGTTCAAAGACATCCGCTAAAAGTAAGACATCTGTTTGTAAGTATAGATCATGATAGTCCTTGATTGTCTTCATTTTAAAAGTACTCCATATTTTCTGAGCAAATTGATAGTCTTCTTCTGATATGTGTTCTTCATAAAGTTTTGAATAAAAGGCTTCTCTTGGAGGTAAACATGTCTCATTAAGTTTTTCAAAGTTGTCCATGTAATCATAAGGAAAAACCCCTTTTCTAGCCATGATTTCTAAGTGACCTAGAAAATATCTTTTTAGACAGTGAAGATCTTTTAATCCTTCTTGCGTTAAATTACTTATTAAAGAATCTAGACTTGAACTCATAAATTTAAATGAATCTATAAATCTTAATAGCATTGTAACCAGACCTCCTTTTTCTGTTTTATCTACCGGAAGATACTTTATAATACTTAAATATTTTTCCCCTGTTTTTAGAATACATTAAATTCTTCCAGGAGTTAAGCATAAAGCTTTAATAAACAAATGAGAATCATAACCTTCTAAATTATGCATTACAATAGGAATAATTTTTGAATTTCTAAAGAACAGGTTACATTTATTATGAGCTGCTCCTCTGTATTTTCCGGTAAAATGACAATGATTTTTTACTTTATCTTTTTTATCTAAAGGTTTTTCACATATATAACAAGTTGTTGACTCTACAAAATCTTGTTTATCTTTCTCCGTTAGTATTATTTTCTTTGAATGTTTAGAATGCTTGTTGTAGATATTCTTTACTTCTGCTTCTAATTGTTTAACAAATATTTTATCAACTTTTTCAGGGGTGTTATGTATATACTTTGAAGGATAAATTTCATCATTAAAAATTTAATTAAACATCTGTATCCACTAGGAATATGTTTTTGAAACTGCAAAGTGCTTTGACCTAGTTTGTTGTGTATAGATTTTGTAATACATTCAAAATCTGCATATCCAATGAACGGAGTTGTTATTTTTCTAGAGTGATTTTTAAACTAGTTGTAGAGCCTGGCTCTGGATAAATTGCTTTTGCAGGAGCATGTTTTTTACAATACTCTTGATGTTCATTAAGTTTATCTTCTGTGTAAAAGAATCTAAAACAATCGTTGCAAAAATAATGTTTAACCTTATTCTTTGAAAATGAAGAACTAAGTAATCTAGAAGCATTATTTATAAATACATAATGTTTATTTTTTAAAAGTAAAAGTCTAATGTCTGGTTTTTTATGCATATAGTTGCGCATTGGAAATACCTTTTCTTTTTCATTGTATCCATATAGATTTATTTTAATGTTATTTCCTATTTCAAGGTTCTTAATATCCTCCACCGGCGTAGGAAATCTTATATTTGTCCAATCCAAATTGTTTGAATTTTTAACTAAGTTGGCAGTAATTCTTTCACGGTGGGTGTCTCCTTTTTCTGTAAATTTTGCTATAGTAATAGCCCATTTAGAACACTGTTGATCAGGTTCATTGGTAATTGGGTCAATAAAATCATTTTTTGGGTTAATAGCTGCTTTTTTATTATCTATCCAATTATCTGTTTTAACGTAAGATGATCCTGCAAGAGGGTCATATTTCACAACGTGAATTTGAAGTAATTCTATTGACTTAAGCTCCCAACCAGAACCTCTTTGCCTGTCTTTTACAAACTCTTCCATAATTTTATTTACCATATTATCAAAAATTTCAACTTTGTCTGATCCTGGTAAAATTCGATGATAAGACGAACTAAAATACCTACTCACTTCTTCCACAATTTTATCTGTGATGGGATCTCTTTTCACCATAATACAATCTAAGTTAATCTCCATTTTATAATTTTCATGTTCTTTCATAAGTTTCTTCACGTGGGGTTGTGTATATTCATATAACCATTCTTCTGGATCCATAAGTTTATCGCTCTCTTTACATTTTATGATCCAACTCTTATATCTACCCTGAAAGGCGTCTTCTAACAGTATTACAACCTCTGGTTCTTTTAGCTTTTGTTCTACAGTTAGATTAATAGGTAATTTTGTTCTTGGCTTGGGAATAGGTTTTTGTCTTTGTTCTACAGTTTGATTAACTAATTTTGTTCTTGGCTTAGGTATAGGTCTTTGTTTTTTGTTGAATAATTCCATAATCTTACTTTCCATATTTTTATAGCTGTTAGAAACGTTAGTCTTTATTTTATTAGGAACTACTTCTACAAGCCAACTATAAAATTCGTTCAATTTCTTTTTAATAGCCTGCTTTTTTGTTCTCTGAGGTGGAATAGGACTAGGAGGTATATATTTTGTAGATTTTAAAGGTTCTATGTTGATGTCTTTTATAGGTTCATCAAGCAAATAAGTTGTAGAGGGTTTCAATTTCTTCTTAAGTACAACCTTTGAAGGTGGACCTGTTATTGGAGGTAAAGGTGGAGGTCTAGGAACAAGTTTTTTAGTTTTTTTTCTATATTTATCTATGTATCTATTAATATAACTTGTAACGTTGTCTGCAGTTTTATCATCATAATTTTCTTTATTTAATGTATTTTCTAAAGTATCTAAATATTTGTTGATGTTCTTTACTCCATATCTTTTCACTTTGTTGTCTAATTTATCGATTTCTTTAATTACTTTTGGTGGTAAAGTAAAAGGCATGTTTCTCCTTAAAACTGGTTTAGCATTCTTGGGTAACGCGCTTTTTTTAACATATTCAAAAATAGGATCTTTTACTATAATTCGATCCTTTTTAATATTTTGAAAATCTCTTTTTAAAAACAATTGTTCTTGTTTATTCTTAGATAACTTGCTTTTTTTATCATTTTCTTTTTCTCTAAATTTTTTAATTTCTTGTTCTTGTTTAGATTTTAGAAATTGTTGTTGTTTAGATTTTAGAAATTGCTGTTGTTTAGATTTTATAATTCCTCGAAACTTAGATTTACTAAATAATTGTTTTAAACTTTTCTGTTTTTCTTTAGACGTCATGGTTCTTAATAAAACCAAATTAATTAAGGACCATGTGACACCCTATTTATTTAATAATAAAACTAAATAAATGTAAATCAATTTTTGTTCGACCCTATTTATTTAATAATAAAACAAATAAATCAATTTTTGTTCGACCCTATATATTTAGTAATAAAACTAATAAATCAAGATGTGTTCTTTGATCGTTCGGGATAAAAACTCGTCTGAAACGTTAGAAAATATGTTTTTAGGTTCTAAAAGGGGTTGAAATGGTTATTTGCGGTGTGGAAAAGGTATATCTGTCCCAGAACCCTTTTTTTTCACACTACTCCTACGGATGTCTCTATCGTTCTACTTCAGAAGTGCACGTTTTGTACGCTTTAACAGTTTGTGAAAGTTTGAGAATAAAACTTGCCCTGGGCGGCTGCGCTATATCGTAGGCAGCATAGGCGTTAAATATTGCAGAAAAACAGTTTTCTGGGCCTGTTCATATGGGCCTCAATGTATTGCCTCTACGACGTAAAAGCGTAAATTAAACTATTTATTTACTAGCGACTGCTGTGCACAAGACAGTCATGAATTACGTGTGTCAATCGCGCGCAAGACTTGTGTAGATCATTTTATCAACTTTTGTGTGGGTATAGCTGTT
>JAOBYK010638332.1:0-10828 GCA_025434845.1 Phenganax subtilis | reverse complement strand
AGGTGAATGACCAAAGGAGCCAATCCGATATGGAGCGTTTAACAGGTGCTCTTAGTCACCGTTTGTTTACATTCATTTTGTCCATAGAGATAAGCAAAAACGAGAAACTTTTTCATTTCCAAATTTTATTTTAGATTTTTACAGTAACTATGGACAAAAGGAATGTAAACAAATCTGCAGGATGCTGTTACAAGGGTGCTTAATACAACCTGTTGAGATATTGTTGAAGAAGAAAAAAGAAGTTTAAAGCATTGTATATATGCGTTGAATACGAACTTGAAGAGTGCGATGCTAGAATGAGATGTCTCAAAGTGACAGCACAGAGGAGAGACAAACTGATGTCCGACTGTGCCAAAATTGGGTAAGTTGATTTTCCTGCGATTTCAATGGCGGCCATTAACCCAGCAAGTGCCCTACAGTAAGGCATTCACCTCCCTGAACAAATAATTTTAAGAAGGGCACCCAGGGGATGGCAGTCTTATCTGTGGCGACAGACTCACAATAACAAAGAACGTTTTGTTAGTTGTTTTTAGATGGTATTTTTAATAATGTACCGCCTCAACGAGCTTGTTTTTGAAATTTACAAACCCATTACTTATAACGAATAGTTTACGAAGTACATTTGCGCTCGTTGCTTTCTTAGTAATTCCCAACAATATTCTGTTTCGTGTGTTTACGAGTTTCTTACCAGATGCGACTATGTGTTTATCTTCTACCGTTCAAAGATCGACGACCAAAGCAAACTTGTCTTTAAAGAATTTTCTAATAGTCATATCGCTATCATGTTCGTGTTCCAAGAATTGCTTCGCTTTGGGGTATAAATTTCTTTGAATGCCTTGGCTATAAACGCAGTTAGGTACACCTTTGATTGTTACTTTGACAGACTGAATGTTAGGTTATAAAAATTCTTCGCTGTTTGTGATCGTTTTATTCCTAAACAACATCACGATCGCCGCCATGCTTTCCCGAGGTAGGTGTTCTGTTTCATTAATCAAAGTAGAACTTTTGTCCCATTCTACGATTTTCATTAACGTTACATGTTCGAAGCTGAGGCTTCTTCTGATGTTGTATGCAGATGAGCTTTCGTTGGCTAGAGTTTGTTTTGAATTGTTTCATACTCCAGCTCTAAATTCTGTAGTTCATAGCTAGCTACACTTTAACCGTTGTGAGTGATAATATTTTTTGTGTTTGGCAATGTGATTTTATACTGAAAGTTGTAACTCACCATGTATGGAGCTAGCAGTCCATGGATGCCTATGATTTTATCCAGTTTGAGTTTTTGCTTTGCTCCATGAATAGTACTCATGAGGGTATCTGATACTTTTTGAGTTGTTCCGGTTTTCACTCCATCGTCTGAGCCACTAATGATTTTTCTCATGTTTTCGTTAGTGATTCCATATTCAACCAATTCATCTTGAATTTTTTTGGGCAGACAAAGATCTTTGTATACTCCTAATTCAGCGTTGCCCGTATTGTCAAAAACGGTTTAACCTCTCACACTGACTCTTACTTTATTGACCAAGAGCTTTCTCAAGTTATTTAAGAACCATGACTTGTCGTTTTTGTTTTTAAAATCAAATTTGAGATTTAAACTATGAGGCACCAAACATGCGTCTGGCTTTAGTCTTGGAATGTCCACGTAGAGTTCTTCTTCTGGGTTCGCTTTCTTTAGATTAAACGTAATCACATGTTTCGTACGATTGCCCTTAATGTTAGATAACTTTGACTTTCTAAAACCAGGAGTTAATTTGTGTTCCATTTATTATAAGAAATTTTTAAAAAGCAAATAAAACTATGATGAGTACTAGTTCTCAATAATGTTGGACTAGGTGTCTTAGACTATTTATTAGGTTTGTGACACCTTCTACAACACCTATGAAGTTGTCTACTACCTCAGGCCACTTGCTAAGTATTGACAAGATTCTAGAGCTGAAACTAGCAACATCATCAATTGTTTTTTTACTCACTTTTTTTATCACTTCGATATTGTCGTCTTTTTTTTCTTTAGAATGTATTTCTTGAACATTTTTCAACATTGCCACTGCTAGGATAGAGATCAGCAATAGGAGTTTTTTCTAATCACAATTCACTCTCCCAATAGTCTTTCGACACACAAGCTATGTAATTTCTGTGCAGGCTCATCTCCCTAGAGGTCCATGATTTCATTGACTTCTCTTCGTCATCTCTGTGGTCAGCTTCTGTTGTTTTAGTGAAGAAGAAAGATGCAGGAATACAAAACTTATCAACGGAACTCCAACGACGCAAGGCTTAGAAGAAGACACCAAAAATATGATCAAGTAGATGCTGTTATACAGGATGCAAACAGTACAGAAGATGATGGGGAGGACTGGATTGTGGTAACATACCCGAGAAAAAAGATGCAGGAACCAACACGTGAGCAGGCTCATAATGTCCCAACAACAACTACCAAGGAAAGAGGTCAACCAACAGTTGATAGTCCTGCGGATATCCCACTACAAACAAACGATCCTTCTCTACTGCCAGGAAGCGAGAACCCCACAACACCTGTTGAGGAAGGAGGCCCACCAGCAATTGAAGTTGCTCAGGATACATCACTACAGACAGGTGATTCATCTCCAGTGCCAAGGAGCAAGGGTACACCGATGATATCTTTGACCTTGGATTATAGAGAACATGGTGAACAGCCACAAAGTTGGACTCAAGCTGCAGCACTGGAAAGACACAGGCGAACAAGAAGAAAACCAATTTGGTTACATGACTATGACTGATAGACACTAAATATGTTGACAGAGACTTTTAAGTTACTATACTGCATTTTTGTAGCTTGTTTAGAACATAAAAAATTAAAGGAGGAATAGTGTAGAATATATAAAAAAACAGTTATAGTTTTGAACAGTCAGGCTATGAACGTTATCACTCAATTGTCTAAGAGACTGGGTCGGGGGCCGAGAATCCAAGATGGCCGACACGTATACATACTATTAACGTTGTGTTTCAGTTGATGTATTTACGAGATTGAAAATATATCTTAGCAATAGTAAAGTGGTGGCAGCATGGGATCAAAAACCGTTGTTTTACCTGATATGAAATTCATAGGGATAGAAGATATGAGAATTTTTGAGAGATTTTGAAATATACGTGTTGTTGCGTGAGTGGTCGGATGAAAAGGCGGGAAAATATTTGGCCGTGTATTTGAAAGATGAGGCAAAAGCTTTCTATCACCAACAAGATGAAGATGTAAGGAAGAGTTACAAAAAGTTATCCAAGGCTCTTACGGACAGGTATGAGGGCGGACTAGCTTCATTGAAATATAAAAAGGAGTTTAATGGTAGGGTGCGAAAGGATGGTGAAGCACTGCACTCTTACCTCTCAGCTCTCCGTTTAGCTTATGCCTGCGCCTATACACCCCTACTATCCATTGCCTACAGAGGCCAGTGTGGATCAAAAGAACAAACATGTAGAACAGACAGGAGCTTGAAAATTCTACAATACACGCCAAGATGAGAATATCTTATGTTAGTTTATCAATGGTCTGAAACCAGTATTGCGAGACGTTCTGATTCAACAAGATGATTTGATGCAAACACCTATAGAGACAGTGGTCAAACGGATTGCCACTCTGGAACAGGAAAAGGAGGCAATTAATCACCCGGTGGTAGCAGTAAGAGAGCCACATAGTTCACAAGTGTAGTTGGAAAGTAGAATTGATCAGACAGTAGAAGAGAAATTGAAAGAAATGTTTAGCCCAGAAAGTCTGCCAGTAAAAGCAGCTTTCCACAAAGGGGGCAAACGAGTTCCTGCAAAGCGACGACCTAAACCGACAGATATCTGCCGAGCATGTAAAGGTCAGGGGCACTGGGCCCAAAGCTGCCCTTCACTGAGCCATTTAAACGCCAAAGAGGCTGGCCAAGGGTCCCAACACCAGCCTTAGATTGCATGATGAGGACCAATTACCTGTACAGCAAGCAATATCACACCAATCAAAACAGTACATACTGCTGGAAGGAAACACTGTTATAAAGTTGAAGCTTTAGTTAATGGTTCAAATTTACCATTTTTTCTGGATACTGGTGCAGAGGTTAGTCTTATTAATTCATCGGTACCAGGTTTGGAACTGAAAGAGTGCACAGTGACACCAGTTTCAATTACCAATCAACCCACTGAGGTAAAAGGAGAAGCAGAGGTCCAATTAAAACTAGGGGAATTGGAAACTACCTGGAAGTTCCTAGTTGTGGATGGATTATCAGAATCAGTATTAGGGGCTGAATTTATTGACAGTCACCACAAGGACTCTTGGAGTATTAAACAAGATGGTTTATGGCTAGATAATGTAAATGTTCCCCTAGTTACTCAGAAGAAGTGTAAAGCTGTTGTCCTGGAAAACTTTGCTCTGGTGATAGCGCGGTGTATGGTGCAACTACCTGCAAGGCATCAAACTCTGGTGCAGATGAGATGTCAAGATAAAATGAAGCGTACTGGTCTTTTTGAGTCCACAAAAACACCAGGGGGAGTGCTTTTTGCCAAAACGTTGATCAGTTCTTCTCAGAATGGTGTCTTCTGGATTAAAGCCGTTAACCTGTTAGATACCAAAATCACCCTCTTTAAAAACCAGAAAGTGGGAGTAGTTACCGAGGTAGAAGTATCAGAGCCATTCTCCCTCCAAGATAACACTACACACTTAGCTGCGGGCGTTAGTGTGAGTGATCGTACCAAGATGGTGCAATCAACGGGTATCGACTTGTCCACCTCTGCAGCTAAAGGTGAACACAGAGAAGAGTTAAAGGAACTTTTAATTTCTTATGCGGATGTTTTCTCTGAAGGCAAACATGATTTAGGAAATTGCAAGTTGGGTGTTCAGCACCATTCATCTGAAACCTCACACGGTACCAGTTAAGCAGCCTCTCCGTAGAATTCCCTTTGCATATAAAAAGGACATAAAGAAGGACTTGAAGGCAATGGTGGAAGATGGCATCATCGAGAAGTCACATTCACTGTGGGCAAGTCCCTTGGCAATTGTGTGCAAAAGCTCGGGCGATCTTAGAATCTGGGTCGATTACAGAAAACTCAACCAAGCTACGCAAGTAACCAGTTACCCTTTGCCAAATGTTACAGACGCACTGGATCGTTTATCAGTGGCATCATACTTTACCACTATAGACATGGTGTCGGGTTACCATCAGGTAGAAGTTGCTCCACAAGATCGAGACAAAACGACCTTTATTACTCCCTATGGTTTGTTTCAATATTGTCAGATGCCTTTTGGACTAGCTGGAGCCCCAGGCACTTTCTAGTCGGTGATCAAAGATATGCTTCAGGTACTGGAGGCCGAAGACATGCTGGCTTACTTGGATGTTGTGTGATATGTTTTCACTCTAACTTTAAGGACCACCTGGCGGGAATCGAGAGATTACTGCAGGCGGTAAGAGAAGCAGGATTTAAACTCTCTGGAAAGAAATGTCAATTCGCTACTCAATCAGTGAACTGGGGACATACAATTGATTGCACTGGCGTGAGACCTTAACAGGAGAAAACAGACATTATACGTCAATGGCCCACGCCTCGAAATGAAGCAGACTTAAGGAAATTTATTGGAGTTTGTACCTTCTGGCGCAGGTTTGTCAAAGGATTTTCCCAAATTGGAGATTTCATTGGACAGAAGAATGTGCACAGGCATTTCACACTCTGAAGCAATTGCTATGTAATACTGTAACACTAGTGCTACCGAATAACAATGGACGTTTTGCTGTAACTTGTGACGCCTCGGACAAAGCAGTTGGTTTTTATCTAGAGCAGGTAGATACAAATGGTCAAATGCGACCAGTTGCATTTGGTGGGAAAAAGCTCTCAAAGGCCGAACAAAACTATTCAACGACAGAAAAGAAAATGCTTAGCGGTTATGCAGGCATTAAAAGCATATCGACCTTATCTACTAGGACGGGAGTTTGACCTATACACTGATCATGAGTCTTTAAAGTGGTTGCTTACCCGAACCCAATATCACAGTGGGGGACTTTGGCGGTGGGTAGACAAGTTCCGAGAGTTTCAATGCGTGGTCCATCACATTGCTGGGAAAAAGAATGTCGTAGCTGATGCCCTAAGCCGAATTCAAGGGGTGGAAATTCGAGATGAGGAAGATTTGTCCTGGGAGAATATTAGAAGGCAACAAGATGCCTGTCCAGTTTTGAACACAGTCAAGAATTGGGTCTCAAAATCAGCACCACCGCCCAGAGAAGTCAGTGGAGATGAATTAACAACTTGGCATAGGACACTTCCTTCATTAACAATAGGTACAGGTCTCATTTGCGATATAAGAATCCTAGTACCTAGCTCTCATACGCGCCACGGTTTTTGTGGAACCCAAATGACGCAACTCGTCATGTAGCACCTTGAAAGTTCTTTGTCATAAACAAAGGGGAAGCACTATCTGTTTCTCCTAGGTACTACTGGCCCACCCTTGCACTTGATATTCTGAGTTGGTGTAAGCAATGCATTGTCTGCCAGCAGTGGAGAAATTTGGTCCCAACTAGTCGAGCACCATTGCAACCAATTGTGACTTCCCGTTCAGGGGAATTAGTGGCCATGGACATAGTGGAGTATCCTAAGAGCAACCGAGGGAGTAGGTACTGTTTGATTATGATCGATCATTTCACAAAATGGTTAGAGTTATTCCCTTTGTGCAATCAGAAATCGGAGACCATCGCCAAGAAAATCATGAACGGATGGATTCCCCATCATGGAGCACCAGAGCAGTTGCATAGTGATCACGGAGCCAATCTAAATGGTAAGCTCATTAAGGAGATCTGTTGCTAGCTCGAGATTAGGAAAACACGCACCACCCCATTCCACCCTCAATCAGATGGTGTGGCAGAAAGGAGCATTCGAACGGTTAATGCAATACTCGCCACAACAGTTTCTGAGGATCAAAAGAATTGGGACTTGTACTTATCATCTACACGCCTGGCGTACAACACTGCAGTACACACTAGTACAAAACATACTCCAAGTTACCTGGAATTTGGCAGAGAACTTCGCCTGCCGAATGATCTAATCGACCCTATTCCAGAGGAATGAGTTGTTGGTGATCAATCAGAACTCGCAGTAAACTTGAAAGGAAGACTGGAGAAAGCATACAAATCTGCAAAAGCGTTTCTCTCCTCTGCACACCGAACTCAGAAGCACTACTACCATCGCTGGGCTAAAGCCAAGAGCTATGAGACTGGTGATTTGGTTTTATGGTTTGATAAAAAACCCAGGGCTGGACGTTGCATGAAACTTAATTGACCATGGACCCCTGGGAGATAGTGAAGAAATTGAATGATGTCGTCTATCGAATAAAATATAAAGGAAAAGAAGAAAGGCATTAAGAGACGAGTGGTTCACTATAACCAGCTTAAGCCATTCTTAGCGAACGTCTGTGCGGAGAACGGAAGGGTAAACGAAGCACCTCGAGAAAATGTTGATGGACACCATGTTTTAATTGAAGATGCAGATGGACAGCATAATGTTTTAGTCGAAGGCGAAGAAGTGAACTGTCGCTACGAAGAAGAAGATGAGTTATCAAATCAGGAAGACCAACGGGATGAACGGCTGTGCAGACAGAAGCGACCTCCTACATGGCTGCAAGACTATGAACAAGAGTTTTAACATGGGACATGTTTGAAGCTACAGGAGGGTAGTGCAAGAGACTGGCTCGGGGGCCAAGAATCCAAGGTGGCCGACACATATACGTACTATTAACGTTGTGTTTCAGTTGATGTATTTACGAGATTGAAAATATATCTTAGCAATATTACAATTGCTGACAAACTGCAGAGTTGTTATGAGAGATCTTTACTAGACTAAAGAGCACACTTCTATTTCCTTATATTTTCAATATTTTTTGTACTAACATTGGGAATAAATTACGTTTGTTACACTTCAAATAAATGGTCTTATTCTTTGGTTATGTTGAAAAACAAACAAATGATTCAATCAACTCATCAAAAATCGAAAAAAAACAAAAACAAAATAAAAATAAACAAAATCACCTTAAGCGTGTTTCAAAACAAAATAAGTAAACTCAAAGCCTCTACTTTGATCAACAAAACTACTTTGAAAGGATTCAAAACCACCCTAAGCGATTTAAAACTACTCTAAACACCTTAAAACCACCTTAAGCAAATCAAGAAAAACATTCCTATACATCTGCTTTTATAGAACCATAGTGAGCAAGATATGGCTAGAACCAACACCGACACCTAGTGGTGGATACCCTCCAAGGAGTTCCACGGTCTATTTACCAAATTTTAATGATGAAACCAAAATTACGTTGTTGCAACATTCGTCCGACAATGACAACACTATTACAAGTCTTACGATTAAGTACTCTATTCTTATATTAATGAGAGATGGTTCTAAACAGCAAAAGGATATCATCGATCTTGACATGAGCACCGTAAGACCTGTAATGCCAACGTCAGGATTGTTTGGTGTTGGTCAAATTTTTACTCCAGGTGTTACGTTTTATTTAAGAGATATGACAATGAACATCAACGATGTAGTTATGTTATATATTCAGTTTATGAAAATGTCGGATGATGACTATCAAAACAAATCCAACTTGGAGATCTTAGTCGAAACGATCGAAAAAAATCGAGACACCTCGAAGTAGCGCTTTCTTACCGCTACTATGTTTTTACTTTAAAACTTTTAACAACAAATCTTAAGCAAATTTTAAGTAGATTTACAGTAAACTCGAGTAAAGCCAAAGGCTTCCTCAAATCACCTTAAAATTTTTTTAAATAAATGACAAGCAAAGAGTCAATAAAAACAGAACCTGTGTCGAATCAGTTAATCTCCACGCAAGAAAAAGTTAAGAATCTGAGAAAAGTCGAAGCTGGAAACGACTCACCGCGTTATCAAAGCAAGCAAAAGAAGCTAAGAAAAAATGACTCGAGCAAGAAATAAATAAGCTTGAAAACGAATCAGGTTATACTTGGATTTACATACCGATCATCATAGTACCCATACTCGGATTCGGAGCATACACTAGTCTGAGCGCAACAAACATCATGTTTTATCCACTTGCTCAAAGCAAACTAAACCTGAACCAACAAAAACTAAACACGATGATGAACCACAAAGCGTCAAACTAGACACTTTTGATTAATTTTTTTTATAAAATAAATGAGTTCACCCACCAAACAAAATCAAGAATGTGCCAAACAAATTTACAAAGCACTCATGTTAATGAGTACAGCCGTTGGAGTTTCGAGGATAAGTATAAAAGTGTTGGTGAACTTTTAGGAACTTCTCAATCGTTAAAAGGAACCCTAAAACTAGCTGACACCATGATGTTGGGATCCATGTTAGACAAATTTTTCAAAACTAAACATGTTGCACGGATAAAAACCTTAAGCAAGTATAGCCGGAAATTGATTTTAAAAAAATCTATTTACTAAAGTCGTAACAACATTAAATAAAAAAGACGATTCTCGAAGCATTCATTTTATACGACGTATAGAGACACAAGGAGATAAAAGAGATGATAATACACGCCATAACGATGCTCATCATGTTCACGATGATAATGATTATATTTTTCTTTCTCATGCTGGTGATATTTAAACGCGATGTAGCTTTCAGAATTGTCGTGTTTATGCTTGGGACGTTTTTTCCTAAAATATTTTTTCCTATCTTCACCACTTGCGTCATTTGCATCATATCATATATACTTATAAATAAATGGCAACGATATCAGCAGGAGGACTTTTTAACGCATTTGCAGGCACAGGATTTCTATTTAGTAAGTTAAACAACTCAGGATACGAATCAAAAATGAAACAACACAACTTGGCCGTGGAGCAACTCGCTCATAAGAAAGAAAAATGGTATGAAAAAGAAACAAATAAAAGAACAAAAATCCAAATATATCGACAACAACTTGAAGACGCCAACAAAGACATGAAAGTGGCAAATAAGTCTTTGGATTTTATATGCAATAGACTTGAAAAACTAGAACAACACATGACCCAGAACCAAACTTGTGCGACTACTATTAACCGTCAAGAGAAATAGAGTACTATCAAAACATCATGATAGGTATTATTGGAATGATTAGAGGTTGAATTTTTGGAGAACTGATGGGTCGTTTGTCTTTTCAAATGATGAAATAAAACATGATCACGGACACAAATAAAAAAGTCAGAATGATTCTCATCAAAAGTGGGTGGGAAGAAAAATTTCTCCAATCTCATCAAGGCGGGCTTATGTTTTGGTTTAGGCCCCAAATATATTAAACAAGCTTATGACAAAAAAAGTTATGGATACTTTAATCCTGAGCTCTATATGATAGAGCTCGATATCGACCAAAAAATTTGAGACTTTTTTGCTCTTTTAGTAAACGATGACTCCAAGTTGGAATGCGAGTTTTTAAACATGCACAAAAGTCGAATACTCGACATTGATGTCGAGGAAATAAAACGCGTAGCTAATAAACCAATATTTTTATTCATCAACGACACGCAATATAGAGTCTACACTTGGACGAAACATAAACCTAATATCAAAAGAAGTCCAGAAAGACCTGGATTTCGAAACGTCTAGTCATAGACGTCAATCTACTACATTGTAAAATACTTTTAATATTATAATGCTAGTCTATTTTTTATGAAGTTCAACTGCAAGTTCTATATTTTTTTTTACTTCTTCATTGATTTTTCTTTCAACTTATAATGACCATAAGGTAAAGTATGAACTCCATCCTTGAGGATAACTCATTTATCATTGTTGGAGTTCAAAGAGATCTTTTCGATCATTTCCGTAAAAAGTTGATGACCACGCAATCTTATAACATTCATCTTTTGTC
>JAOBYK010638110.1:0-10829 GCA_025434845.1 Phenganax subtilis | reverse complement strand
GATTACACTTTTATTAATTATTGGCATTGGTAATTAGATTTTCGAAGCAAGAAAGGTATTGGAAGAGTTAGTAAGGATTGATTCAACATTTAAACATGCTGTCTTTTCGATGTTGATTATGATAAATTGAATAGCCTATTAGCATGTAAATGTATTTACATACTTTTACATAATAAACTTAAATGTTAAATATGGTAATCAACCTCTTTATCCAGATCTTTTGAAATTTGAGAAGACATCGCCACTGAGTGTCATCGCATTTTCTCCCGCCAACGGCAAAATAATGGCGCTAAACTGCCAAGAATAACTTCTGTTTGTTTCTGTTGTAGTACTTCCACAGGTACTTCTACACTTCTCATGACACTTCTACACACGTGAAAATGAAAATTAATTCTTCTAATTTCCTCACAAATGGAAGCTCTGACTTTCATTGAATATGAAATTTCTTGTCATTCCATTTTTTTAGCTGTTTCGTTTTGTTGGTTTCGCTCGTTTCGGTCGTTTCGTTGGTTTCACTTGTTTCGCTTGTTTCGCTTGTTTCGTCTCGATTGTTTCGTTTCGGCGTTTCGGGTTTTAGTACATGCTCAATAACGTCTTCTTACTTGTACTTGTGCATGTATTTTTTAATGTCCCGACAAAACGTTGTTGCCTTTAACTAGATAGAACAACGAGATTGTTTACAGCCTTCACTGTAATAGAAAACAAACATCTCCTGGCATCACTGACACAAACACCAAAGTATTGCACTGGACTTATTATGCCAAATTTGAAAAATTTACCTACCAGTTGATAAAGCACATGATTGTTGAATCTGATAGTCCTTCCAAATTTTAAACTGGTGCCCATCAAAACGTTTGCTTCAGCACCAAATTCACTTGCGATATCATTGTTCATGAGGGTTTCTTCATGAGATTGAGAATAGTGTTCCTCAGTAGATTTGTAAGCAGCAGCATTTCCTCCTTCCATAGCATTGTCCTCGTCTTGTTTCTGTTTTCATCTGCCTCATTAGCTGCAGCTTTTTGACTTTCTTTGCAGTCAGAAAACGTTTTGAGGAGCTTCGGCAACTTTGAGCATTCCACCATAAATGTACCCAGGTAGTGTCCCTGCTTTTGCCATTGTGTTTCCTGGCTTACAGTTTTTTGTCTCACTGCAGCACCAGACAACAGTGTCCAGTCACACAAGGCACATGTTTGCTCAGCTGTGGCGTTTCCTACTGACAGTGGCTTAATTTCAGGCATGTCAAAAAATTTTGCTGCTTGGTTGGGGCACAGAGTACCATGACTTCGGATTGGTGAAGTACATCGCTGACCAGTTTTGTTGTTCTTTTTAGAGCTTCTTTAACTGCTTTATTAAAATTACGAGTGCACTGCAAAACAAGGTAGAGTGGCTCCTTAAAATTACAACAGCATGTCAAGTGCCCATTTGATCAGTGCTACTGAATCTAAAGTTTCAGATGCAACGTTTCCTTCTGGGTTGTATAGCGTGTTTGGTCTATGTGGTGACTTGTCACATGATCTCTTAGAATTGTATTCACGAAAAATAGCAAGGCAAGATTCAACAAGAAGTATAGCTTCATCTAGCAAGCATTGTTTGTAACTTTGGTGCTTGTCATGAATTGAAAAGGCTGTATACAGTTCACTGACTGTAATAAAGAGTTGGAAGGGGTACAAAAAAGTGGAAGAGATTCTAATACATCCTGCCTGGGAATCACATACATAGGGTAATTCGGGGCAAAACGAGATACTTATGAAATATAACAGTCATTAAAAAACAAGGAAGTATAGTTAACCACTTTTTTTGACATTGATATGTAAAGTACAGTCTAGTGAACTACTTTAGTGCAAAAAACTGTTCTTCAGCAAATATTGTGGTATTTAAGCTAGAAAAGCAGCTGCATGTCAATGTCTCATTTTGCCCCACTCAGTCAGTGAAAAATGAGACATTTATCAAATATATTGAAACCTTTTTAAAAATTTAATATTATGATAAATAAGTAAATATATTAAACAGCTAAATACAAATATTACATGAATAAATAGCTCCTTCCTTTCTACTGCCAAGGTAGGAAGCTTCATCTGCTCCTCTGACCAATTTGCACGGTCAGTCTTCCGTTTATAGTTTCTAACCATTCTAAACACAACATTTAATAGCATTATTTAGGTATCTTGTCAACTGATAGACAACATATCTGTCCTAGCAAATCTTTGCACTCGCGATAATGCAAAAAAGCAAACAGAATTTTATACTAAGACAAGGAAATCAGTCTGTCTCGGTTTACCCCACAGCATTTGAGTCAATTAAAAGGTCCAAAATGTTAACAACTAAGTCTAACATGAGCAATATACAGTTATAGCATGAAAGGCAACATGCTATTGTACATGACACAGAGTATAATTTTAGATTATGCATGGCTGGTTACAGCTGAAGTATATTATGAATTATATGAAAGATACGAGACGAGGTTTAACAATGCATTGTCTTTATATAAACACTCCTATCTCATAACAATACAGTAAATTTCAAAGACTAACAATAAACGTAGCAAAACAAAGTATCTCTAACATCACCACATCGTTTCATATCACCGACTCAGGAGCTCTTGATGTCTTTTTGTGAACAACCTATAAAATATAACAAACAATGCTTGGGAAGGGAACAAAACCAAGGTGGGAATGCATTGTTAAATCTCGTCTTGTATCTTTTATATAATTCATATTATACTTCAGCTGTAAACCAGCCTTGCATAATCTAAAATTATATTTCAAGATACTTGCCTCCTTGTAGCAATGCAGGTTCAAAGCCCTCATGGTAATTACTCTCTCTCCGATAAAACTGCATTACCAGGAGCCGAGTTAAATTTTGGCTTGTAATAAAATTTCTGAAAAGTTGACTCATTAGGCCAACTGGAATCGAAATGCCTTGATTGAATCTCCAGAAGTGGAAGCACCCCTGACAGAATGTGCAGAGAATATTGAGATATCAATGCCTGCTAATTCCAGCATACTCTTAATCCACCTTGTTAAAGTACAAGAGGAGACTGGATTATGTGGACGAACGTATGAGAGGAACAATTTGTTAGGCAGAGCAATATCTCCAGGCCTAAAATTGCTAGTTTGAGACTCATAACATCTAAGACATTCTACTGGACATAAATAACATCATCTGGGAAAGCTGCATGAAAACTAACTTTAGGCAGGTCCCCCGGTTGAGAGGTCTTAGACAAACCCGGGAGGCTAAACGAGATTCCTTCTGGATGAAACGTTCTATACCTTAAGTCTCTCTTGACTAGATCTGAAGAACGATCAGGAGCTGCAAGGCTAAGGAGCATTGCCAACTTAAAAGATAGTAGTTTTAAATCTAATTCCTCATTCCTCCCTGATAACTTAATACATTTAAAAACTTCCCAAACACTCCACGTGTGCTAATACTTAGGTTCAGGAGGTCGTAATTGAGATATCCCTTTTAAAAATTGAGTGACTAGAGGATGTGAATGCACTCTACATGAATCGACCTGAGATAAAACTGCAGATAAGGCCAAACGATAAACATCAAGGGTCCTGTAGGCCTTGCTCTACTGAAATTGGTCTTTTAAAAACTCAAGCACAGAACTTAGGGTAACTGAAATGGGATTAATTTGTCACTGATGACACCAGCTAACCCATTTGTTTCAGGCACAAGAGTAGGCGCCATGCTGCCAACAATATGTTTCTAGTTTCTTCCGAAATGCTTGGTGTTTGGAGCCGTAGGCTGACAGCACCCACCCAGCTAATTTATTGCTGGTTAATGGATGTGCTTGGTTCTCTTTCACTAAAAGCTCTGGTGTGATTGGAAATAACAGAGGTTTGTCCACTGCTAGATGTAACAGGACTGGGTACCAGGGTTGAGCTGGCCAAACTAGTGCAACTGACCCTAACTGGTCTACCTTCTGGGCTATCACCTATTGCAAACAATGACCAATGAGGGCAAATGGAGGAAAGGCATAGCTCTTGACTTCTCCTCAACTCATTAAGAAGACATCGGTAGCAATCACCTGAGGATCTGGTTTCCAACTCACAAAACGTTGTAAATGGCAAGTTAGCCATGAAGCAAACAGATCTACTTCCAAGGGTCCCTACTTCCCAAACAGAAGTTAGAAGAAGACTGAATTCAACTTCCAATCGCTGGAGTCTGTCCAAACTCGCGATTCCCTGTCTCCTTTCAAGTTCATAACTCCTGGCAGGTGCTCTGCTGACAACTGTATTTCGCGTTGGAGAGACCAGTTCCAAAGATCTATAGCCAAATTAGCAAGTGTTTGATAATGAGTGCCCCCTATTTTGTTGATGTAGCTCACTGCTGATTCGTTGTCCATCAGTAGTTTGACATGTGCTACCACCTTGTTCTTGCAAAAGCTTTTGACTGCAAAAGACCCTGCAAGGAGTTCTAGGCAATCGATGTGAAGCCTCAATTCTTCCGTACACCATGGGCCCCCGTGCTTACCCCTTCACAATATGCACCCCAGCCCCTGCGAGATGCGTCTGTGTCTATCACAAGATCTACTGAGTTTTGAAAGAGTGCCTTGCCATTCCACGGTTGAAGGTGGTCTTGCCACATAATCAGTTCCTCTTTTGCTTGAAGACTGAGAGGAATTAATGCCTCGTATGACTGAAGGTTGTGCAAGTTTTGATTTTTCAACCTCTGCAGGTTTCTGTAGTGAAGAGGAGCTGGGAGAACTGCTTGTATGGAAGAGGTGAGGAGGCCCAGAAATTTTGATAAGTCTTGTAGTGAGATTTCCCTTATATTTAACAATTGTTGACATCATTTCCTTATTTTCCGTAACTTTTTGCTTGGTAGCTGTAGCGACAGAGTTACCGAATCTTTCAAAAAACCTAAAAATTCTATTTGTCGACTCGGAGTCAGCTGAGACTTCTTGTAGTCGGTTGATAACAAAATGTAGGCTTTCTAAGAGATTCAGAGCTGAAGCTGCCTGATCCAACACCAAACTCTTTGACTCGGCCATGATCAGCATGTCGTCTAAAGGTATAATGAGCCGTACACCCCTCTGTCATAACAGAGCTACTACAGGTTTCATTAGTTTGGTGAAAACCCTTGGTGCTGTGGCTAGCCCAAACGGTAGGCAAGCAAACTCTAGTAAGGTTTCTTTCCATAGAAAGCGTAGATACATCTGATGACTCTTCCAAATTGGAACTGTCAAATAGGCATCCTTGAGATCTATCTGGATCAGATAGTCTCCTTTCGTTAGAAGGTCCCTCAACATGTGGATACCTTCCATCTTGAAGTGTTTGTAAACAAGGAATTGATTGAGGAGTCTCAGATTCACAGCTGGGCGGTTGCCACCGTCTTTCTTGGGAATCACAAACAAAGAACTTATGAAACCTGTAGTGTCGCTGTTTGGTACCTGTTGGATGGCCTGTTTGTCTAATAAATCTTGGACTTCCTGATCTAAAACTGACTGTTCTACTTGAGACCGTCTGGGATTTTGGTGTAAGGGCTGTTGTGTTGGGGTTGATAGGAACTCCAACTTGTAACCCTGGATTACCTGTAAGACCCATGGGTCTTGAGTAATCCGTTACCCAACAGGCAGGAAATATTTTAGACAGCCGGTTGGAGGGATATTTGTCGCATGTTAAGTCAGAAAATAATTTGAAAACATAGATGAAGGAAGATTGAGTGGGCGACTACTTGTAATCAATTGTTGGCCTTGTGTTTGAATTGGTTGGGAAACCTGGGGAACAGGTTTTGGCGCTGAAACGGTCTTCCACAAAATCGTCTTCCCGAGAACACGTAGGGACGGAATGGTGTGGCATTTGACAGCTGACAGCCTCCATGAGTTGACTGTTTTCCTTGGAAGGCCATCTCATGAAAAAACAGTTTACCCCTACCAGGTGTAGACACTTTGGAGGCTTTCTCACTGGTATCAGCCATCTCTGAACAGGTTTTCAACCTTTCTTCGATAGTTGGTCCAAACAGTTGACGCTGAGCATCAGGGAAATGCTCTTGTGCCATGGAGGCTAAAAATGGGTTAATTTTCTTAACACCAACTCTCTACGATTTACATTGATTGCAGGGGACGCATCCCCTGCTAGTAGTAGAGCATGATTTACACATGATAAAAAGCCATTGATGCTAGACTTATCTAGTTGAACTACGCCATCCCCTCCAATGCTATCCAGCATTGCCAACAAATTCTCAACATAGTTCAGAGAGGGCCCAGTATGTCTAGGATATTGTCCTGCAAATCCTTTAAAGGCTTTTCTGGGGTCATGATGCCCGGAATGAGTGGCTTCAAATAGTCTTCCAGTGCTGGTGTATAAACTGCATCGACATCTGGTCAAGGGTAGGCTTTGAACAATGTTTTACGTTCATATTTATTCATTCATTTATCAATAGTGCCCTGAAATGTACTAATTTCATCACTCTCCTCCCAAAGAGAGTTGGGGGAAGAAAATTCCTCGTCGATAATAACAGGTTCGACTTCAGCCCTCCGCCACAATAGAGTCCAAAGTATCCGGAGCACGCGGTCTTTTAACACGTAAATTATTTTCAGTCTGTGGAGTAGTCTGCAGCCCTTTTTGATTTTCAGAACTCGTTTGATCGTCAGATACTCCAACGTTTACCTGATTACTTGACAAACCCGTTTGATCGTCAGATACTCTGGGGTTTACGGTCTCTTCACTGTGCCAGTTGATGGAATATTAAATTGCATTAGCTTATCCCTTAGCTGTCTACAGTTGGTCAGGCTTCTCAGTTCCACAGTCATTATCCCTGGTTTCAATTCCATAAAACATATGGAAGTAATTGAACCATAAAGGTAAAATGCTTCACGGCAATAAAAAATGCATCTTGCTACAGCAAGTTGTTTGAAGTATTTTCCTTTAAAGTGTCACTGTGACGAAAAATAAATTTTCTCTTTTTTTCCAAAATTGTAAAGAGTAGGTATATATTAGCAACATTCCAAAATATTAGCACGTCAAGTCAAAATTTGACTGAGTTATGCGAAGACAAAGTTCGTAATTTCACGACCGCCATTAAAATCCGCCATATTGGAAAAGTTAAAGTAAAGGTCATGTGTGACATCATAGTCTCAACACTTGCTAAACGCCCTAGTACTACATTATATAAACAGTACAGAAACAAGCAAATAAAGCTTTATTTTTTCAAAATGCCATTGCCGCGTTGTGTTGTACAAAGTTGCAGCAATATATCTGAAAAAAACGCAGGTATATCATTACATTCTAGTCCATCTGATGAGGCTCTGTGAAGAATATGGGTGAAATTTTTTCAAATTAAACGCGCCAATTTTTTCCTGGGTTCACAAGATCAGCCCTTCATGATCTGTTCTGCCTCAAAGCGGCTTCATAGCGTATCTTCCAAGCATTCTTCTGCTGCTACGACTTATTAGTACTCGGCTATTTCCTCAAGTGAGGTAAGCGGATCAACGCTATCGTCAAACACCGAAAATATTTCAGAGTCAGACTTGCGTGAAAGCTCTGAATTGGCTGTTGAATAAACTAATGATTCTTCAGAAACATCTGATTCAGTCAAAGACTCAGAAACACAGCTGGATCGCGATGAAAGTGACATTTTATACCGTCTTTGTAGCTCTTCACTGCTTTGATTGCTATAGTATTCGGAGTGTGTTGTTGTGACATGTTGAGACTATGACGTCATGAGCCCTTCTCGAATAGATAAAATCAAGATGGCGGATTTTAATGGCGGATGTCGATTTAGTCATTTCAAATGTTTATACCACAGTGACTATTGTCCTGTTTCGATTCAAATTGTGCACAAGTGCTATTTTAACTTAGATAAAGACATTGCCGGAAAAATATTTTCATATTTTGATGACAAATTTTTATCACAGTGACACTTTAAAGTGACAAATTTTTGGACAGGATTGTGAAGGGTGGCTATTACAAGTTTTGAGCAGTTCATGTTGGAATCCCAGCTTTAGAAGAAGAGTTTACTGACAGGACCTATGGCGATGCAGATTGGTTGTCGAAGGGCGCCGATCTTGTTGTTTTCTGTGAAGTTGTCTAATTCTGGAATAATTGCATGGCCAATCTACCCAAGCTCACCAAGATATGTTGCAAGATATTCTTTGGTCAGCATCAAAACAGCCATGGGATCATGTCCAACTTTGTCCTTAGCATGATCATTTTTGGGAAACATTCCCTTCTTTTCTTCTTTTTGTCTGTTGAAAATTTATTCCTTAAAGTAAGCAGAAAAGATAGATTTCCTCGCTTGTTTTTGAAACCCAGTTGCAAAGCTGGCTTTCAAGCTCCTTCCAACTTGAGCACAGTCTGGCAAGGGAACAAGCATACTTAAATCTGCATCAATAGACCTGTCCTCGAGGGTGTTTTTAATTTCAGTATTGCTTATTTATTTCCATCATCAAACACAGCCCAGTTGGGTACCTGTCTTGATATAATTCTGACAAGCTCTCAAACTGGGAATATGGCTGACTTGTCCGTTATCTCTACAGGCATGACAAACAGCCTGGATATTAGAACATTTGTTACAACAGCTTACAGTCAGTTCATGCAAGCAGCTCTGTTTTATAACAAGTTTAAATGATTTCCCATTTGCATGGTTTGAACATAGACGGAGCTTCTGTTAATTTGGGCGTTCACAGAGGTGTAGCAGCTAGGTTGAAGGAGACATCTCCTTGGTTGACTCCAATACACTGTTTCAATCACAGAGTTGAACTAGCTGCAGGGACACGTTTAGCAATTCTTGCTTTGAAGATATCAACAACATATTTGTATTTTTATACAAACTTTATCAAAACAGTCCCAAAAGATTGCAACCACTAAAAGAACTTGGAACTGCATTGGGAGAAAAGCCTCCAAAACCTGCTCAAGCTTCTGGATCTCGATGGGTTGGACATCGGTATAGTGCTGTTAAGATTGTTTTAAAGCATTATGGAACTTTCTTGATGCATCTTGAATAGCTTGCAAACAATGATAGTCAACCAAAAAAGTATCAACAAACCGCAGGTTATCTTAGCAAGAGGTTACAGGAAAAATACCAATGATGATGGCCATGTAGATATTCTATTCGTCTTGGTTAGGATATCTCTCAGCCAGCAAAAAGAACGGCATGATCTAGTAAAAGCTGTATGCCGAATACAGGAATTCAAATGGACAATGGTTAGACTTCAGGGTTATGTTACAGAAGCTCTTGATAACAATAAATTTAGCAAAACTGATAGATCTCGTTTCTCCTACTACAACAAATTCAAAAGTGAAGTAACCCAAACAGAAGGTTTCTACACTTACCAAGGGATAAAGTTAAGGAACTTCGAGGCAAGCGAAAGCACTGTAAAAGACATATACCAATCAACATTAGCTGCTCTTTCAGATGCTGTTAGTGGTCGGTTTGAAAATTTATCAAACTGTCCTATTTTCAAGAATTTGGTAGATGTTCTCGACTACAACAAATGGCTTCCTGACAAAGCCCATCTGATGTCTTTTAGTGATTTGAATATGTCCAAACTGATAAAACATTTCAAACCTTTATTGGAGGCTAACTGTTGTAACATAGCGCAAATTCCTGCCGTATGGGATATACTAAAGAACAGACTTGGGAATTTACTTAATTCAAACAGCAGCAACTATTTGGAATATGGTCTATGGTATATTTGTTTGACATATTCAGGAAAGATTGTGCAAATGTCCTACATGTAATTGAGCTACTCCTTTTAATGCCATTTTCCAATGCTAAACTCGAACGGATGTTCAGCAGAATGAAACGAGTGAAGACCGACTGGTGTAAATGTTTAGGTAGAGATCAACTTGAAGCAAATCTTGGAATTAGCCAACAATTTGTGTCAATCAGTGATTACTGTCCCATTCCAGCAATTGAGTTATGGTTTAATGCCAAAGTTCATAGACTAAACAGCTCCTGCCATATTTACCCAAGGAAACGTAAAACTGTTTCTTCCAAAGATGGTGTAATTGACATAACCAAACTGACTATGTCAGACTGAGAAAACGAAGATTCTGATGATGAGTCAGTGTAACCATTCATGCAGGAGGGAATAACTTAACATGTTAACAATTTCATGCTTACAAGTTTAATGAACATTTCATCATCTACTATAGTATACTTAGCATGCATTGTATTCCTTACATATTTGTAGTTAATATGCGTGATGGTGATGTATTTCGGATGAGTTGACAAAAAAAAACATGTCACTCATTGGAGAGAGGGAACTATAAATGATTTCAAATAAAATTGCGATGCACTTTTTCAGCTTAATTCGCACCCTGAGTCTTGAAATATTGAACTACATCAGGGTCATATTTATACTATTGATGTAGAATTCCACAATGTCATGAAGGTACTTAAAAAAGATGCGATCTTTAGAAATTTTGCCTTTTCTGAGGTCATTTAGCCTTTTACATACCTGATCTGCCTGTTAAATTCCAATGCTAAATTTTTTCCTATCTGGCTCTGTCAAAACAGATTCTGGGTCAGAAGTAGCACTGTCACTAAGTTCACCTTCACAAGAAAGAGGAATATTGCTATCAATGTTGTCTGACAGATTAGACAAATAGCACTATGGTGGCCGAGAACCGCCATAGCGAATTTCTTATTTTTTTATGGAAAATAAAATAAAAGTGAAAAACAATGGGCATAAAAATTAAATTCATTTCAAAATTTAAATAAAAGAAAAACAAAAGCAAAACTAAATGAATTGAAAATAAAAAGAAAATCTAAAATAAATTAAAAGTAAAACAAAAATAAATTACTCCGTGGCCTATGACCGCCATAGCCCGCGATACATCTTACTTTCTTTACGCATTTTTGCAATACTTCATGTACAG
>JAOBYK010637999.1:0-10830 GCA_025434845.1 Phenganax subtilis | reverse complement strand
TAACTTATATTATAGGTGGTAGGGGGATGTTTTGACCCAAAAGCCCCCTTTTCTCACTACTCTTTTAAATCAAAATCAAAATCTGGATCTCTTTAAAAAATTATTCATTAATTTTAACTTTTACCTAAATCAAAATCTAGATCGCTTTAAAAAATGATTCATCAATTTTAAATTTTACTTAAATCAAAATCTAGATCAAAATTTTACCTAAATAAAAATCAATTCATCAATTTTAAATTTTACCTGAATCAAGATCTTTAAAAATTGATTCATTTACCCAAAGTAAAACCCGAGAATCTCGAGGACGCGCACGAGACAAGTGGTCTACATAGTTTAAATTACTCTAGACTCATGGTTTTTTAACCTAAGAAAAAAATTTAGAAAATCTTTTTCTTAAGGTGAGAGTTGCTAAAGCCCACAGGAATTTGTCAGCAAACAATTGTTATTTACAGTGTGGTTTTAGGTCTTGGGATAGAATCTTTTGAGTCTGGTTTAAATCTGTCTTGTTCATGAAATTCAATCCTATAAGCATCTCCATGAATATATAATTAAACATTTTTATCATAAGCTTGTTTGATGCTTCCTGGGTTTATATTAAAAAACTTGCTGGCTTTACCAATGCTTGGAAAAGACTTGATCCAACCAGAATCTAGATGAATCAACTATACTGGACGAGGTATTTTTAATGAGTTTCTACAAAAGGTTTTATATTTCTCATTTATAGGAAGTCTGTCAATTTTAAGCCTGTCACAAATTTGGTCTTTATTCATTCTTGAGCAACCTTTAATATTCAGGTCTTTAGCTTTTTGTCTTAATTGTTTTAACCTTGGATTCATTATTTATTTTATATCAAGAAAGAAACTATTTTACCTAGTGTCCAACCTCCAGCAAGACCCATAGCTCCAGAAGCAATATGCTGATATTCTTGCATCTCATTAGAAGGTTTATAATAATCATCTAATACAGGTTCTCTTTCCCAGTCTAAATCTAGTTTATGAATTTGACTTAGAGCATTATTGGTAGAATTCATATCTAAATTAGCATCTGATAATTTCTGTCTATACTGTGTAATTTTATCTTTTCTAGCCGTTTGGCGAAAATTCACATCAGTCATACAGTCATACAGTCATAGTGTAAACTTTCCGGGGGGTGTATGCAAGTATTTTTCATGGATATTTCTATTAAAATGTTAAGCAAGTCCATTAGCACGCCGCCCCGTTTTCACTTAAATTGCCATCAAACACGTGCTTCACGGCAAAATATATTGGCGCACAAATGGCAAATGTCGCAGGAGTGAGACAAATATTTCACACGATCAGAACTTTTTCGCTGTAAACTAGTGTGCTACAGTTGTTCAATCTTGCAATTCTATCAATGTAGACACAAATTCTTGGCAATGCTTGCCATTAAAATTTTACTGGTAACAATCTAGTTTAGTAGTTTGGCGAAGTGAACAATTCATGTTCCAGACCAAATCTAGTAGCACACCGCAAGCATATTAATCGACAGCTAAATCATTAGCGCAGGTTGGTTGTTTACATGACAACCTTAAATGCCAGTCCCGTTTATTCGAAAAGAAGCAAAGCTTCAAAGCTTCTTGTTGGCTGTATACTGAGTATTGACTCGACTCTTGATTCACCCCAAAGGTACAATAATTTCACGCCGCATGCATGCTATTATGCAAAACTATGTGTATTTATAGAGCTGAATGTTTTATATAAACGACATCCGTTGGAATTTTTCAAAGTTTCCGTCTCTTTTGTTAGTGTTGACTGGGTTGATAGTATTTTTGTTACTTACAAACATGGCGCACGTGTTAAGTTCGCTCATGTTGTGGATGGATACGATTGGCTCACTAAATATGGAAATTACTTTGCATTTAAGATGTCAATTGCAAAGATTTTGTAAACACGTCGCACGTGAACAACACGCTGTCATGCGTGTATTGCGTCTGCGCCACAGACAACAGAGCTGAATCAGCAACACTTCAAGGATGATTGATACTAGTGATTTCAACGCCGAATATGAGGAATAAGCCTTCCATTTCTCTCTTGACTCATCAGAGAGCTCTTTTGAAAAGCAAAAGACGAGGAGATAGCCTGTGTGTTATCGGCACTCGCTTCACTTGCCAGCGAGCCTTATGTAATCGAGGAAAACGGTAAGGAGGTTGCCAGCGTGTTATTGCCAAACTATCGAGAACTTTTGAGATCTTGTATTTAAAAGTGCTGAATACTATGAAAGATGAGTGTACGCAAAGAGATTTGAATGTCAATTTCAGAAATGTATCGCTAGGAAATGTATCTTCAAGTTTTTCATATCAGATGTCATGTAGCGATGTCTTTGTATATTTGCCATTAAATTATCTTAAAATGATCAACAAACTAGTGACGAATGCCAAACTACTTATGGATGCCAAACTATTTATGGATGCTAAATTATTTATGGATGCCAAACTATTTATGGATGCTAAATTATTTATGGATGCCAAATTTTTATTGACAACCATACTCTCAAACATGTACTTTGTTCAACTATTTGTGGATTGCAGTCTTATATTGAATGCCAAAATATTGGATTGATATAATCCATTACGCCCAGGTAGCAATGACAGTTATGCAAACATTTCATACACGTCAACACAGACCAGGCACAAAAATTCTTGTAAGGTGAATGCGCTAAATCGTCGTACAAGTAGATTGAGATGTATAACTGGAGATTTAGTACATGATAAGAGCCGTAATCGCGAATTGTGTGGAATTGCTCTGAAAGAGTTGGTCCAATTAATAAGCAGAAATAAAACTAGAAGGCATAAAATAAAAAGCTTAATAAGACAATATATTCCTAAATCGTCTTTGCACAGTTGCGCTGTTCTCGATTCTGCGAATTTGTGCGTGAGAAACTAAGAAAGGTAAATACGTGGCAAGTTAGAAAGCCGTGTTGTGTAAGGAAAATGCAAAAGTTAATTAAGAAAGGAATGCTAACAACAGGATATTTACGTTGTGAAAGAACAAAAAAACATCAAATGTGCAAGTTAAACAACCGTAGAAATGAAAGTATAAATAAATACAACATGCAGCAACTAAAAACGTCTGACAAGCTTTTCTTATTTGTATGCGGTGATATTGAGTTAAATCCAGGACCCATAGGTAGTTCAAATATGTCAGTGTTGACTGCAAGGCTAGCTCGCATTGGTCGGAAACCAATAACCATTGTTGGTGATGGTAATTGCTTCTTCCGTAGTGTAAGCCACCAGCTTTACGGAACTGATGAACATCATCCGCAAATAAGAGCTCTTGCAATCCAACATTTAATAAACTGTCCAGAATATTTTGTCGAATATAATACTGATCAATCATGGTTGCAATATTTACAAAATATGTCGATTCTCGGTGCATGGGCAGATCATATTATTATACAGGCAGTTGCTAATACAAACAATTTGCAAATTAACATCACAGAAAGTGCACTGACAGTGAGACTCAGCGAAGAAGTGAGAGAAATATTTTTATCGGACATCTTGATGAACTTCATTATGTGTCAACAACGCCTATCACGCAATCAATTTGTGCGCAAGTAACAGATCAGACAACTAGTGACAAACGTTAAGAAATCTCACGCAATTCTCAATTCAATAAAACTACTTCTGAAGAAACTGTGTCTATGAAAAGTTCAGAAAAAAGGAAACAGTACATGAAAGAATATATGTAGAAAAGAAGAAAGAATAGTGAATTCAAAAAGAAAGAAATTGAAAGAAAGAAGTTATATAATGATAACTACAAAAAATCCAATACTACAAATATTAGGAAATTTTTGGCAAGAAGCCTCAGCAGCATACAGAAAAACCAACTCTGAAAAAGTTAAGGAATCTAGTAAGAAATCTACTGAGACATACAGAAAAAAAAATTCTGAAAAAGTTAAAGAGCCTCTGTAATGTACAGAAAAGCACATACTGAAAACTTTAAGAATTCCTGTAAGAAAGCCTGTGCAACATACAGAAAATAAAAGCTTAATACGGTTAAACAATCGTATCTTAAAGCCACTACAACGTATCAACAGTCAAAGCCAAAAAAAGTTGCAGAATCATTTAGAAACTCGAGTAGAATATATAACCAGAACTACCCTGATAGAATTAAAAGTATTCAAAAAAGGAATTATATAAGAAGAAAATTAGCTGATACTGAGAGTGACAAAAAATGTGATGACAAAAGATTAAAAGTTAACCTCCAAAATAATTCGTTTGAAACTTTAAAAGAAACGTGTCATGATACGAGGTCATCAGTAAGCATATCTAAAGCTATAGAATTATTTCATAAAAACATCAGCATTGGACCACTGATAACACTGAATGGATCTGTGGTACATGTCAGTCAAATCTTAAAGTCGGTAAACTACCAAGTAATGCAAAGGAAAACAAGATGACTTTCCCAGAAAAACCTGATGTCTTAAAGAATTTAACTCCTGTTGACAAAAGACTAATTTTCCCAAGAATACCTTTTATGCAGGTATGGGAATTGCCTAGTGGAGGACAATGAAGTATTCATGGGAATGTAGTTAATGTTCCTGCCCATGTCAACAAAGCCGTTAGCGTTTTGCCTTGACCAGTAAACGAGTCACAAACTAATTAAATTGAAAAGATGGCTCGGTTATAAACACCATTATCAATTTCAGAATGTAAGACCAACGAAAGTTTTGGATGCAGCTCAATACTTGGTTCACACAAGTGAAATATTCAAAAACAAAGGAATACAAATAGTGGACAATTATGTGTCAAATCCAGTAGACAATGATGAAGAGTGGTCAGAATTTACTACCAAAGAGACAAAGGAAACTTCAGATAATCTCTCAAACGATTTGAATAGTCAAAATCAAGAAGCACAGGAGACACGAGTAAGTAACGATTCCGTTGACAATGACATGATGAGTAGTGTGAAGTAACTGAGTGACTATCAGGTGTAATAGGTACATTATTTCAAGAGTCTGACATTACTCAAGATGGTGATAAAATAATGAGTTTTGCACCAGGAGAGGGAAATAGACCACTTGGAATATTTATAGATAAAGATGCTGAATTTCTGTCCTTCCCTACCATTTATTGTGGCAAACGACAAGCTGATAACAGTGAAAGACTTGTGCCTGTTCACTACAGTACAATTTGTAAATGGGAATTACGAAGTAAGGATAGAAGAGTTGCTCAATCTGTGCCAAACATTTTTTTACAAACTAAAAAAACTACAAATCAGACAAATTCAAGGGAGTGCCAGTTTATCATTGCTTAAATGTAAAACCAAAGGTAAAACATACACTGCTGGCGATTTGAAGTCTGAAAGTTCAGTTAACAAACTCATTGATTTAGATGAAGGATTTAGAGTTTTAAGAAATTTGCGCGGTTCCCCTCCATACTTTGAAAGATGTAAAAAAGATCTATTTGCAATGATTCGTCAACTTGGTACACCTACATGGTTCTGTTCGTTTTCAGCCGCTGAAACACAATGGATTCATTTGATTAAAATTCTTGGTCGTCTTATCGACAACAAGGATTACACTGACGACAAGGTTAAACAAATGACCTGGCAAAAGAAATCTGAACTTATACAGAAAGATCCAGTAACATGTGCATGAAATTTTGAACACATGGTTCAACTATTAATTCACAATTTCATTAAAAGTTCATGTCATCCAATTGGAGAGGTTGTTGATTTTTTCTATCGTGTTGAATTCCTGCCAAGAGGTTCTCCACACATCCATGGATTATTCTGGATAAAAAATGCACCCGAGTATGGTAAAAACTCCAATGAAGACATTGTCAAATATGTACATAGCTATGTTTCATGTAGAGTTGATTCAGATGATTTAACTGAACTTGTAAATTGACAAAGGCATAAGCACTCTAAAACATGCAAGAAAAAGATGAAATGCTGTTTGCAGATTTAATTTTCCTTTGCCACCAATGCCGAGAACTATGGTTTTGGAGCCTTTGTCTGTGACAGATTTAGACCAGAACGTTTCAGATATACTGAAGGAAGCTTTAGGACAAATACATTCATTATTAGATGCTATCAAAACTAATGAAACCATCACCTTTGATGAATTTCTCAAAAGGTTAGAGTTATCAGAGCAGCAATATCTAAAGGCAATAAGGCTTTCTCTTAAACATAACACTTTGTTACTGAAACGCTCGCCAGCTGAAATTAGAATCAACTGTTACAATCCAAATTTACTGAAGGCTTGGCTAGCTAACTTGGATATTCAGTTCGTACTAGATCCTTATGCTTGTGCTGTTTATATCCTTACATATATCACTACAGGTCAATGGGAAATGAGCAAGTTACTTCGAAAAGCATGTGAAGAAGCAAAAGAAGGTAATAAGAATATTGTTCACAAGGTTAGACATATTGGGAACAAATTTCTCAACGCTGTTGAAATAAGTGCACAACAGGCTGTTTACTTAGTAATGCAAATGCCTTTGAGACGATCATCTCGAGAATTCCAATTCATCAATACTTCTGATCCAGATGAACAAACATTCTTATTAAAAAGCATGGATAAAATTAAAGATCTTCCTGACAATTCTGTTGATATTGAATCAGATAACATTATCAAAAGATATCAGAGAAGACCAAAGAACTTGGAAAACTTATGTCTGGCTGATTTTGTGGCATGGTTCAATTGCAAAACTGAGAGCAATCAACGAAGCAAACTTAACTCAAATTCTCCTCTGGTAGATGATTATGTTTCAGAGAATAATTTTGATGATAACGTAGATGATGAATTTTCTGATAAAAAAAAACAACAGCAGATACATAAAAGCGACGAATGTCAAATCAAAGGTGGAATAACGCTGGTAAAGAGGCAGAAGCCAAGAATAATATGGTCAGTTAGATTTAATAAAAACAAAGATCCAGAAAATTATTGTAGAGAACAGATAATGCTTTCGACAGCATGGGGAAATGAAAAACAGATCTTCTGGAAGACGTTCAAAGTTACCAGGATCAATATGAAATTGTCAAAACTGTCATAGAACGAAACAGAAAACTATATGAGAATCACACTGAAATTCTTGATCAGGCAGTGCAAGATATTGAAGGTGAAGAAAATGTAGTCGCTCCAAATGTGCAATACAGAGATGAACAAGACAGAGAAATTGGGCCAAAAGCAAGTGAATTATTTGGATGCTTCAATCCTGGAAAAGATAAACAACATGCTCAAAGCGATCTGATAAATGATATTGGTATATACCCACCAACAAACGACGATGAAGAAATTGTTGTAGAAAGACTGAACGAGCGCCGAATTTAGAAAACTTGTGCAATCACTTAACGTTGAACAAAAAGAGTTTTTTTACCATGTCCTGAACTCTGTCAAGATTGATAAGCAGCCAATGAGACTGTTTTTAAGTGGAGGTGCTGGTGTTGGTAAAAGTACTGTCACTAATGCTTTGTATGAAGCTCTTATAAGATTATTAAATTCTGTTCCTCAGAATGATCCTGATGATGTGAGCGTTGTAAAAGTAGCCCCAACAGCCAAAGCTGCATTTAACATAAGAGGAAATACACTTCATTCGGCCTTTAAAATACCTGCAAACAGAGGTTTTAATTATTGTGCACTAGACCGAGACAGACTAAATACAATAAGATCTCAATTACAGAGAATAAAAGTTATTTTTATTGACAAGATATCTATGGTAGGCAGTGGTATGTTTAATTTTCTTGACTTATGATTGCAACAAATCATGGGCACAAAAGAACCATTTGGTGGTCTTAGCATAACTGTTGGCGATTTATTTCAATTAAAACCCGTAATTAATAATTGGATATTTGAAAATTCAAAGGATGGATATTCTGCATTAGCAACAAATCTTTGGCAACATTACTTTCAAATGTTTGAATTATCGGAAGTTACGAGACAAAGGGAAGACAAAGACTTTGCTGAAATTTTAAATCGTATCAGAGATGGAAATCAAACTGAAGCCGACATTCAAGTTTTAAAAGAAAGAATTTTAAGAATTACTCCACAACATCCTGATTATCCAATATCTTCTACCCATTTATTCAGTACAAATATGGCCATTGATCAACATAATCATGATGTTTTTCTGAAGTCTTCGAACGAGAAAGTTGATGTTAAAGCAATAGATATTGTACTTGGAGATTTATCTGACGAGTTAAAAGAAAGACTTAAAAAGCAAATCCCAAATGATCCTTCGAAAACTATGGGCTTGTACTCAGTATGTTCAATACTTAAGGAAGCAAAGTATGACCTCACGACAAACGTATCAGTTTTAGATGGTATGACTAATGGTGCTGAATGTATAATTAAGAAAATCGGTTACCGAGTAGAAGGCTGGTCAAGACCAAGCATTATCTGAGTCTTATTTCAGAAAGAACATTTTGGGAATGATTATCGCAGGGAATACTGTTATCTTTACAATAATCGTATACAAAAAATATGGGTTCCAGTTCTTGAGGTAAAAAGACAGTTTACCAAAAATAAAATACAAGTACTTCGGAGAGAGTTTCCTTTAAGACCATCTGCAGCAAAAACTATTCACCATTGTCAAGGAGATACATTAAACGAAGCCGTTGTTGACCTTCTGTCGTTAAAGCGAGAGCACATGCATTATGTTGCACTTAGCAGACTTAATAGCATTTTGGGATTACATATTCTCAATCTGAACGACAAAAAAATAGCGGTGAGCAAGAAGGTACAAAACGAAATGAAAAGACTAAGAGAAAATTCTTTACTTTGCAGTCATCTTCCGTTTTTCTATAAAGATACTAGTGAGACATTTAAAATATTATTCCAAAATGTGAGATCATTACATCTTCACGTTGCTGAAATTGCGAGTGATTACAATGTTAAAGCAGCAGATATCAATATGTTTGTAGAAACTGCTCTTTATAGTAATGACGACGATGCATTGTATCAGATTCCAAGCTTTCATCTATTCAGAAATGACTTTATTCGACATGGAACTAGAACACCTTACGGAACTGCTGTTTATGTAAAAGACAACATGCAACTAATGTTAGGGCCTTCAAGATGCAACTATAATAATGTAGAAATGACATTAATGAAAGTAAACCAACCAGTAAATAATTTACACATTGTAGGAATTTATCATTCCAAATCAAAAGTAAGAATTTCAATGTTCATAGATGCTTTAAAACACTTGCATTCTACCTATATAAATAGTCCAAATACTCCCGTCATCATTCTTGGTGATTTTAATATCAACTTGAGCGCAAATACATCCGACAAAAATACACTTTCTAAATATTTAATCGAAGGAAAGCAATATGTACAACTTATAAGCCAAGTGACAACTGACTATAAAACGCAGATTGATCACATATACACTAATATCCCTGAAAGAGTACAATACAGTGGTATTTTAGAATCTTACTTTAGCAACCATAAGCCTATTTTTGCATCACTTATTTGATATTCTCTAGTTATTAACAAATATAAACGGATAGTTATGGTTAATACAACATAATACAACATAGTTAATACTACTTAATATAACAATACCACCATATTCCATAAATAAGAGGCTGAAAAAGTTGTTCTTTGAAGTAAACGAAAAAATGTCAAAAACATTAGTTACAATGATCATAGAAAAGATCCTTGCCTTCCTCTAATTGGATGCCCTGTGTCCCGGCTTATTAAAGACACAAGAACATTCCCCATGAGTGACTTCAAGGCTCTAAAGTGGTAAGTTTCATACATTTCACAGTGCGATTGTCATCTGTATTCTTATAACTTTTCATTATTGCAGAGACATCAATCATAATAATGCATCGTATTCAAAGTAAGGTTCGTTTTATCCAACATAGAAGGAAAGCTCCCAAAGAACAAAAGCACTAAGGTACTGGATCATATATATTGCTTAAATTCAGTTTCTGATTACATACAAGAAAAAATTTGCTGTCCCTCTCCAAACTACTGTTCGTTCTGATCTAAGGTAAACTAATAAGCACTCACTTTTCTTGGCAGATAACAGCACACAAATCCAACAATGAAACTACAATAGCATATCCTCAAATCTGAATAATGAAACCTTGGAGTCTACCAACTGCTAGCCAAAACAGTGATGTATGTACTGCGCTACATGCTATAGTCACGAGTTCTAAACTGCTAGTCATCGATATACGATGCACTTGTTACAAATTTATCAAACAACTACGATCAGGATCAATCCTACACAGCATATTCCACACAAAGCCAGAAATGGGTGAACGCAATGGTTCTTCAAGGGAAAACTGACGTCAATCAAACAAACGATGTATCATTATTCGACTTTAAATGAAAAGTACTGATGAACTTACAAAGCAAATGCATGAATCTCCGATAGTATGTCTAATAGTAAATCTGTACATGTAAATATATAATGTCAAAATTATGCCAATAATCAAGCCTTCTCATAAATTTTAAATGGGGAAAATAAGTATTCAAAATAAATATCTCGTATATCTGTAATTGTAACTTCTAGGTTCTGGTACAAAAGAATCATGTTGTATAGTGTTGACGGACGGTACCTTCTAATATTAAATACTTCAATATTCAAAGTCACTCGCCAGCTTTCAGGCAATCTTGCAAAGTTTTCATTATCCATGTTCAACAGTGTTTACCTTTTGCAACTTTCCATTATCCTTGGATTCGTAGTTCATGGATTCTATGAGATCTTTCCTTCTTCTCTCGTGAACTATTCAGCAACACAAATCGTTCCAAACTAACTTTTGGCTTCTATCAAACTACAATCCTGGCCAAAAATAATGGGAACAGCCGCACAAGTACACGACTTTATTACTATGATTTATTAATGCGAAT